>CADCXT010002242.1:0-106766 GCA_902806775.1 Microtus agrestis
ATCTGTTTTTCTGAGGACAGGAGCTTGTGAGGAAAAGGATGACAGATTGTCATGGAATCTTTTAGGTAGTAAGTACAAGGTCATGAGTGAAAACTGGAGATGACTCACCTACATATAGCTGTACGTATGAGCATATACTCTGTTCCTTAGAAGAGACTTGGGCCATTGTGAAATAATTTCAGACTCTCAAAACCAACTTCATTTATGAGAAAACACTATCTACTGTAACATCTAGGCATAACAATATTTTGCTAAGCACCCACATTGAAATACCTGTTATGACCATCTATAAAAATCTAACAGCATTCAAAACAAATCAGTACAAAATAATGTGGGGTACAATTGCTGGGTGTTGTAATTGGAGTTGAAATGTCAGCAAGGACAGCTGGGAAGGAGGGAACATCCTATACGTTTCGGTCAGCTAGGGCTGGAGAGCGTGCTCAGGCTGGAAGAGCACTTGCTGCTCTTGCTTAGGACCCACATTTAGTCCCTGGTACACATGTGTGCATTAAAATCTGGTGGACAATGAGGGCTGCTGAGAAACCAAGGACAATGGCACTGGGTTTCGATCCTACTGCATGTACTGGCTTTGTGGGAGCCTAGCCTGTTTGGATGCTCACCTTACTAGACCTGGATGAAAGGGGGGAGGACCTTGGACTTCCCACAGGGCAGGGAACCCTGACTGCTCTTTGAACTGGAGAGGGAGGGAGGGGAGGGGAGTGAGGAGTGGAGAGAGGGAAAAGGGAGGCAGAAATTTTTAATAATAATAAAAAAATATATGGGGAAATGAAAAAAATGTGCTGTAACACCAGTTCCAGGCGACCAAATGCCTTTTCTGGTCTCTGTGGGCTCCTGTACATGGTGCACAAATACACATTCAGATACACATACATATACATAAAATTAATATTTTCAAAATAGCCCTCAGTCAACTCATTCTCTAGGTAATAACAGCCTCATATACTGAAATAAGTGGAATAGTACCCTAGTACTATTTCTTAGTACTCCATCTACATCACCATCTATAAAGAGGATGGGTGTGAAAATGAAAAGCAAGCTTAGAGCCGGGCGGTGGTGGCGCACGCCTTTAATCCCCACACTTGGGAGGCAGAGGCAGGCGGATCTCTGTGAGTTCGAGACCAGCCTGGTCTACAAGAGCTAGTTCCAGGACAGGCTCCAAAAAAGCCACAGAGAAACCCTGTCTCGAAAAAAAAAAAAAAAAAAAAAAAAAAAAAAAAAAGAAAAGCAAGCTTAGTACATTGAGGGCTAAGATCTGAGGGGGCTAAATGCATTGATGGTATCCCAGGAGATAGCTTTATGGAATGGAAATCATGATAAACATGCCTTTGACTGTTTCTCTTTTTATGGCAAAGGTGGTATGTTAGATACATGTTATCTTTAATTCTGATTACTACTAGGGCTGCATTTAACACTCCTCATACAGACTGTCAAAGACTAAGAAGGCTAATGTGCATACCTGGACAGTGTGTATGCTAAATCTGCCAAGTCAAATCAGGAGGGAGGTAGAACATCCTCCTGGTGTCCATTTGGAACCCTCAATTCTTTCTCTTAAAGATTTCCTTGCTTATTATTTTTAATTATGCATATGGAGAGCAGAGACTTTACACGTGAGTGGAGGTGTCCCTGGAGTCCAGAGGCACCAAGTCTCCGAAGCTGAGTTGTAAGTTGCCCATCCCAGGTGCTAAGAATTGAACTCCAGCCTTGCAAGACCAGTAGAGCTCTCAACCCCTGAGCCTTCTCTTCAATTTTGTAGATCCTTAATTCAGAATACTAAGGCAACTGTTGGAAATTGTGTGAAATATAGATGTGTATGCTTTTCCCATTTGTCTCCTAAAATTCTAAGTTTAGGAACAAAAGCTGACAGTAAACCAATACAGATTTTATAGATAGTACAGGCTTAATAAACAGCTAAAACATCTTCAGCTTCCATCAGCAGAGATTCCCAGCCCATCTACACCTAATGCTGAAAGAAGAAAGAGAAATCAAGAGATGTGGCTTTGCCAGGTATTGTCAGTGCTTTCTTCCTCTCATTGCTTGGCCCAGAATTAATGAAATGTCAAAACCAGGCTAGTGGAAAGATCCCTAATTTTCCACATTACAACAAAAGAATCTAAAAGCCACATGCTTATCCTTTCATATAAAGAGAAGACAATGAAAAAAGAACAAATGACACTCAGTATCATGGGACTGAAACAATTGCAGGAGGAGGAAGGTGGTGGATGCAAGGCTCAGTGGACCCTTCAATGAATAGTGGCAAAATATTCTCCTAGACAAACCGCGTTCTTCCTAAGTTAAAGATGAGAAACAGGCTAATCTAATCAAACTCTTGTAAAAGGATCGGTGTGGACTTTCCCCCCACTGACTTAATATCAGCTTTTAGAATTAATTGGGCTTCGTCAGGGGATGAGTACCCACATCAAAATAGCCTTTTTGCTTTTCAAGGCACTTCATTTGGGATCAAGCGCATCCCAGGGAGATTCCAGCTTCACCTGACATCAATTTCCCTGCTCCTGCTGATATCCATTTCATGTCACAATAATTAACTTGCAGCTATTATAACCAAGTTTTATAATTAACATTTTATTTGTCAAATATTTTCTATACATATGTTTACTGTAAAAATCTTATGACTGCCAGGCGATGGTGGCACACGCCTTTAATCCCAGCACTCGGGAGGCAGAGGCAGGTGAATCTCTGTGAGTTCAAGACCAGCATGGTCTACAGAGCTAGTTCCAGAACAGGCTCTAAAGCCACAGAGAAACAAACCCTGTCTCGAAAAAAAAAATCTTACGAACGATCAAAAAAATCCCTTCACTTTATTCTCTATAATCTTGTATAAGAATTAATTACTGTGGAAAATTTAACTACCTATGGATCTTGATTTTGTACATATTATTTATTATTAGTGATGAATCAAGTAATAATGGGAAATACATACCTTAAATTTAAAGAATTCAATATACTTTCAATTCAACTACTATCTCATTTGTCTAAAAAAATTGTAACTCTCATACTATAACCTCTTATCACCTTCAATTTCGAAGAATCCCATGGATAGACATTATTTAAATGTGAAACCCTTAACAAAGCAAACATACAATTATTTAACATTCTCAAAATCTGGAAGAAATGTTTGGTTACAAATTCTGAGCAGTTTGGAATCTGACACACATGTGCACATGTTGAGACTAATCTCCCTCACACCAGTCACCCATTTCATCAATGGACAATAACATAATAAAGTCTTAAGAATGATATTGAAAAAGATAAGCTCTCTGCTCCTCTGAGCTGGATGCGTGACTGATAGACAATTTGAAAATAACCTATAAACTGACAAAGTGAAAGAGTTTTCTATTACTGATGGTAACTTTATTTGATCAAATTATAACCTAAAATACAATTTAATTTTTTTTTAAAGCACAGTTGTCAGCTGAAGAATGAAAAACCTCTGGGCCCTAGCTTTATTTTGCTTAATGTTTATTTGGGTCACAGACCATTCTTTTAAAATGACTGTTATCTGGGAAATACTAAGGATGATCCCTTCTCTTTCCTGACTTAGTTAGTTTAATATGCAGTCACTAGATAACAAATGTAATAAACATACCAAGGTGTACCTTAGTTGAAGGTTATCATACACTTGAGCAGTCAGTACTCACTGTCAAAAGGACATACAATGGCATACAAAATTAAGTAGCAGAGTACCTGATTCATAACTACATAAGAAGATGAAGCAGAGCCAGGCAATGGTGGCATACACCTTTAGTCCCAGCACTCAAGAGGCAGAGGCAGATGGATCTCTGTGAGTTCAAGACCAGCCTGGTCTACAGAGCTAGTTTCAGGACAGGCTCCAAAGCCACAGAGAAACCCTGTTTAGAATAACAAAAAAAAAAAGATGAAGGAGAAAGATTTCCGGTTGGATGCTGGCCTGGAACACCCAGTGAGACAGTTCCAAAAAAAAACTCTATGTTATATATATATATATATATATATATATATATATATATAATGTATATATTAAACTGTGGACCATTTAATTATTAGTGGCAAAATATACACCTAGACAACTGGCATCCTTCATAGGTTAAGGATGGAAAAAAAGCCAATTTCTATTCCAAATTTTTAAAAAGTATCTGCATCATTTTCCCCCTACTGTCTTAATATCCACTTTTGGGAATAGCTAGCCTCTGCAGGGGATAAACAGGCATATCAATATACATGTATTAAAGGAATACCTAGGGTGGAAGGAGAGAGAGCCTCTAATGAGGCTTCTCAAGGAATATGGGGTTATTTGCTACTTCTGATCATTTCTGTGTATGTACCACTTGCCTGCAAGCACAATCAGAAATAAAGAAAATGGGACTTAATAGAAATCATCTGTAGCTGGGAGGTGGTCATGCACGATTTTAATCCCAGCACTTGGGAGGCAGAAAAAAGCAGATCTCTGTGAGTTCAAGGCCAGCCTGGTCTACAAGAGCTAGTTCCAGGACAGCTAGAGCTGTTACACAGAGAAATCCTGACTCGAAAATCCAAAAGAAGAGAAAAAAAAAGAAATGATCTATTTAAGCATTCCTGTCTACAAAACTCAAGGCTGATATTCAAAACGTGGCTCTAAACCTAGGTTATCATGCTACTTTTTCAAGGTGTAGACTGTTCATTGCAGGAGGCATGGAGCTAGAAACCAACTCTCAGTTATCAGCTACTGGGAGAATCTCCCTGAGTTCTTATTACTAAGGCAGCATTAATTCTGTTTTTTCTCCCTTTACCAGCCTACTTCCTGTTTCTCCAACCCTTCATTTATGTGTTTCTGCGAGGGCTTCTCAGAAGTTCAAGTGCTGAGAAGAGAGCATACCAAATGTTTAGCAGGCGGATCTCTGTAAGTTCGAGACCAGCCTGGTCTACAAGAGCTAGTTCCAGGACAGGCTCCAAAACCACAGAGAAACCCTGTCTCGAAAAACAAAAACAAAAAAGTATTTGTTTCATAAATGAAGTAAAACAGGGAAGATAGAGTCTGGGATTGCAGGTAATACAAAACATGTGTTCCTTTCAAACACTCTGCAATGGATCTTCCATTTTTAAAGGATTGTTTGATCGAGAACAAGAGCATTTTATTCTCTGATTTGTTTCTATTTATTTTTTGATGTTAGAAGAACTATGGATAAATAAAAGCTAAAATGCTAAATACATAGCCAAGTAATTAGTATATTTTAAAACAGAAAAAAAGGCCTTATTTGTAGAATATAAGGGCATCTGATGGGATTTATTTTCAGTTGTAAAACTGAATACACAACTTAAACGCAAGAAAAGTAACTTTGTTAATGGTTTAGCATTTTGTGAAACAGATACCATATCATAAAACCAAATTAATGGGATTTAATAAAGCCACAAACAGATTTCTTTGTTCCTGACATGAAATTTAATTGGTATGAAGCTTTCAAATTTGGACCCATCTGATATTATCTGGTAACAAAATAAGTGGGATTTTTTTATTATTAGTTGTGTAAGTAAGAAGCTACCTATGCTTTTAATATGGGAGAATCCTCAGAATAGGAATAAAATTGACAAGATTCCAAAATCCTGCTCCAGGCTGTGGAAGAAAATTTAAATAAAAAAAAAAACCTAATCAAGTGAAAGAATGTGGGAAAGAACACAAGAACTAGAAAAGCGTCTAGAAACTGCAGGTTGATCTTTCAATACAGAAGAGGGGAACACTTAGAAGTGATTTCCTCCGGTTCCTTGAATCTTGTGTCCTCCCTAATGTAATTCACCTTCCCAGGCTCACATAATCAGTTTCCCAAAAGGAAAAGAATGACTTTAACTGTGAGACTCTGTTGCTGAGAATCACTGGAGTAAGAATACATATGTATTTTACTTAGTTTTTCATGTCACAAGCAGGCTGGCTATTTGTACTATTAGAAAAGAGACAGTTTGAATGTACGTAAACTCATGCATTTCAATTTCGAGGTTTAATTAAACATAGCTATACTCTGTCTTCATTTCCATTTCTATATTTTAAAAATTCCAGATTTTACAGGAGAATTAGTCTCTACAAATTAGCCTTATGTGTTAAAAAGCGGTTTAACACATAAAATACATCACCTGCCTTGTTCGCAAAGGACCCAAAGACACAGAACTGTTTCCAGCTTATGGGACAGCCGCAAAAATCATTGAAGCAACAGCTTTAACAAGGTTCACTGGAGTCCTTAGCCCTGTTTCCTATACACCAGCATCTCTCTTTCCTATCACATACTAAAACAAAGAAAGCATGCCATCCACAGTATTTAAAAACATTGATACACGTAATTGTTAAAATGCTAGAACCACAATAAATAGCATTCAAATTATATTAAAGAAGAAAGTAAATATCATTCAACCACACATCTCTCCAATGTATCCGAAAGTCATAGTACATTACTAAGGAGTTCCTCTTTCTAAAACCCTCTATACCAAGCTGACACCAGCACGAAGAGATTCTCTCTCAATTCTGACTACTTTCAACAATTGATGGGTTTCCGGGGATGGTGAGGTATGGTTGTTTGTCTTTAGCAGACTCCATTTCATGTAAATCTCAAAATTATTAAACCCAAAGCCTAAACACGTCAAAGTCTGATTTGAATAAAATCAGAATATTGTCTGTGTCACAGAAAACAAAACATCTTATCAGAGTATCAGATATTAGCCAACGGCCTTGTTTGCAGAGGACCCAAAGAAGCTGAACTGTTTCCAGCTTATGGAACGGGCAAAAAATCATTGAAGCAACAGCTTTAACAATGTTCCCTGGAGCTCTTAGCCCTGTTTCCTATACACCAGCATCTCTCTTTCCTATCACAGCAAATTCAAACAGGTAAATGGATCCCATCCACATTAAAGACCGGTGTACTCTAGTATTGTTTGTCTCCTACACCTGGTTTTACCATGTATCCCTTAACTCTGTGGACACTAGAAACAGGTTCGCTTCAGAGTGAAAAGGAACCAAGGCATAACTTCCTTCCTATGTATGAACATTTGACTGAAAGTAAGAAACAACACCGCGACACCTTGTCATTTCAATTCTTCACACTTTGGTCTGTGTGTGTTTTATATCGCAACAAGACTTATCTCCCCAACCCTGCCACAGCATAATTCTTTGTGACAAAGCTCAGTCTGAGACTCCAACCAAATGAAAAAAGGCCAAATTCCCAAAGAGAAAAGTCATGGTCACACCCATTAATACGAGTCCCAATCACAGGAAACCAATCAGAGTTCAGGACAACCAGAACTGGGCAGGGGAGGCCCAAGAGGCTTTGGTAGCTCTGTAAGGGGATTTGGTGCAACGAATATGTTTCTGAGCCCTCCAACAGAGACTGCTATGACATGTTCATACTGCCAATATTATGAGCAGCCTGTTTTCGCGCTATCCCTCTTTGCGGACACCTATCCACACCTCTCATCCATTTATTAATTTATTTCCAGATAATTCTTAGGAGTAGCCCTTTAAAAAGTACAAGTATCCCATTGCTTTTTTTTTATGCCATTCACTTTATTCATACATTTGACCCATATAATTCTACCCACTCAAAAGTTTTCTCCTTCCTGACTTTGCATGAACAGCCTAACTAGTCAGTTCCGAAGCAGGGAGAGGCTGAAGTGTGTATCCTTAAAAACATATTGAAAGACTGAATGGTACTAAGGTGTCGCGGCCAAGTGGCAGACTCAAGTGCAAAACAACAAATTCCGGCTTGAAAGGAAGAACACCTCACTATGAGGAAAATAATCAGAGAGCTGAGACTCCCGGGAAAAGACGTTCCTTACTAATACTGTTGTGTATGGCTGAATGATTATCAACTCCAGACACAATATGTTCACGTTAATAAAAGGGAAAACTTTAAACATCTCAAGTATGAGAATAATGAAATCTACCAGTCCTCATCTCCAACATTATAATCAAAAGAGTCTGCAAATACTTTCCAGTGTTATTTCTACAAAATCATGTTTCAAAATCTCAAAGCATCCACGGCAGTAATTAAAGGTATAACTTTTGCATTTTTTTGTAATTTCTGTCTCTGGAGGCTAATTTAGAATACTTCTCCACAACAATATAAATTTCTTTGTGCCCCATCTTACATGATTTAAAGCTAACATCTAGGATGCCCTTGCTTTCAAATGTAGATTTTTGCCTTTCTAAATCTTGCTTGCCAATAGGGCTGTATAGTGAGTGCATTTCCAACCTCGCACACACTATTTCAAGCCACATCCCATTTGTACCCACACCACACAAAGTGCATAGAACATCGGCATCAATACTTCAATGTGACGAATAACATCTCTATGTTTCAAAGTTACCAAAAGACCCCACTGAAAAATCCCCTTGGGACCCTTATCCAAGCTTCAAAAATACTCAAAGTAGTCTGACTTCTTGAATCAGTAAAAAGGGATTGTTTGAGTATATGAGCTTTATGAATGGTAATTAAATCAATTCTAATCTATGGTAGTTGTGTACGAACACCATGAGATTAGGAAAGAAAAGGGTGGCTAGACATTAACCCCCACATGCTCCTCTGTGGAGAATTCATTTCAGCATCTCTCTTACCTTGGGAGCAGGACAGTAGACCTGGGATCTGCTGGGACTTCGGTGACACTGACAGCCTTTCTCTTTGACCCTGGGTGAAAAGTGGCCTAATTAGCATAACCTTTTGCACGTAAAAAGAGGTACAAACAGTAACAGGAGGCCAAGCCCATCTTAATTAACATTTCAAATCAAGGACTCTGAGCCACTTTTTTAAGGACTTGGGGGGTAAAACACACACTCACACACACACACACACACACAAATCCAGTAAAACAACAACAACATCAAAGGAAGGCAACTGGCTGGATGGGGTAAAGCCAAGCCTATGGAGGCCTAATTTACTGAGCATAATTAGACATAGTTTTTTTGAAAAGGATAGCAAAGAGAGAAATGGATTTCTATACAGAGTGATGAGAATTAAGAACCTAAGCTCATGTCTTTTAAAATGGGAGCAGCTGTGTTTCATTTTATTTTCCTAAGTAGGTTATTCTACAGTGAGAAATCAGACAACAGCTCTAATAGTGGCTACTTGTGATGTCTTGCAGAAATACTCATACCATTCTTATACATACACACCTTGTCCAGAAAAAAAAAGAAACATATTTCCTTAACCCTTTGTATTGCTAACGTGCTTATCTATAAATGGTTTGGGATAGGAAGGCATTGAATACTTGGAATCATTAAGTGTATCTATACAGAAATCGAACTGGATTCATCATATCCTGAAAGGCTTTGTTGGTGTTTTTTATCTCTGAGTGTTTTTGTTCTACCTTTGCCATGCCTGGAGGAGCCTCAGAAGGAAGAACCTGGAATGGTCTTTGAGTCATCAGTCAACTTGAAGGGAAAGGAAATACTATACACAGTCATTAACATAGCTTATTACTGTGCATGTTAACATAGTGTATTCCTGTGCCTTCAGTACCAATCAAGTATAGATTATTGTAACTTTTTCTTTGTTGTAACACATGTTTTGAGCCAGGTGGGATATGAATTATACATAAAAAATAACCAAAATGTTTGTCTCTGAAGAATTGGAACTTCTAAATGTTTACTCTGGGTCTGATGAGCACACAGTCATAAATACAGTCACTACCCAAGGGAATAATCCTGGAGAGAGGTTTCAATAATTCAATTCCCATAAAAAAATTAGCTGCTCAGGAGTTTCTCCCAACACATCCTATGGTGATCATAATTCAGACAATTTATAGATCATGTTCTATAGTCAAAATTATAAGAACACAATGCCTTTAGTTGTCTTTAGTACGAACAATAATCACAGTCCCTGCTCACACACTGACAATATTGACACCAAATGATCTTGCATATTTTGCTATGATCACGTTATTGAAGAGGGTGCTTATGCCAGAGGGGCTATTGAGTGTGCTCCACCTCACCCTCTGGAAGGATAGAAGCTGACAGACTCTGAAAACACAGAAGGTATCTACTCCCATCACTGTGCCTTTCATCATCTCCAGTTCCAGCAGAACAGCTGAAGCAGGATCTTAGATGCAGGCATTTCTTTGGATTACCAAGGTGTAAAGAACAAGAGTCTAGATGTGACTCACACCTGCCAATGTGCTTTTTGGTTTTTATTGTACTGTGACAGGCATTCATCCCTATGTAGAGGGTACAGTCTCAAAAATCTAGTCAATCACTGAACCATTATGCAAATTTTCATGCTAATGGTAGTATTTGTCTAGTATTCTTGACTGTCTCTTTTAGTTATGTTCCTTAAGAAAAATGTATATAAATGCTTAATATCCATAAAATCGTGGTTTAAACATGTTAGACATGGGCTGGGAAGATAGGTCAGAGAGTTTGATCCTCAGAACACACATAGAAAGACAGATATGGAGCGATGCAATCCCAGTGCCCCTAGTGAGGGAAAGCAGGTAGAGAAAAAAAGACCCAGAAGCTCCAAAATGTGTTACCTGGTGTATACAGAGCATCAGCTAGAAAGCACAAGAGATACCCTGCCCTGAACAAGGTGGAAGGAAAGAACAGACTCCTGAGAAGTCCTTAATGTTCAGCTCTCTCTCTCTCTCTCTCTCTCTCTCTCTCTCTCTCTCTCTCTCTCTCTCTCTCTTCTATCTCTCTCTCTCTCTCTCTCTTTCTCTCTCTACTGGCTCTATCTCAGACAAAGAGACCTTCTTCCAAAGGAAGATGTCAAAAGCTCAGTTCCACATTCTTGATGATTTTGGCTCCTCCCCCAAAGTTTGAAGTTGCCAACATCACAAGACCCTGACTAATGGGTAGCATAATTGGGCACAATCTTTGCTTTGCTCAGCAAAAATCTGGTATTTTACTTTTTAATTTGGCTTGATCTGTCTTAATGCTTTAATGCTTTGGTGAAGAAATCTATTATTGGGTACAGAAAGCCTATTAACTTGGTGTGATCATATGCAAACCATAGCAAACCTGTACCTACACACATAAACATACACTCTTGTATATATACATATATATCAATTATACATTAAAATAGACAACTATTAAAACATTATGGTATTGTGCATATCCTCTAAGTACCACATGGTATCTCACTATATTTGAATTTCTGCAAAAATATACCATTAGGGGGAATGGAGAGATGGCTCAGAGGCAAAGAACACTGGCTGCTCTTCCAGAGGTCCTGAGTTCAATTCCCAGCAACCACATGGTGGCTCACAACCATCTGTAATAAAATCTGGTCTCCTCTTCTGTACTGTAGGATACATGCAGGAAGAACCCTATATACATAATAAAAAAAAAAATTTTTTTAAAAAATATGCCATCAGCTTTTTTTGGTTGGAAAGAACTGAAATTCACCGATCACTTATGGAGGTAGAGAAGCCCTTAACCAATTAGCAATATCATCTGTCTCTGGTGAGGGTTCCCTACTCCTAGGTTGCACATGGCCAGCTTTTTGCCATGTTCTTGGGTAACTTAAGTAGTTAAAGGCCTGTTTTCTAAATGTACCAATATTACTTATTTAGAGTTTTCCCTAAAAACCTTGTCACCCACAAAAGACCTTACCTCACTCTATGACTTCCTTGAAGGTCAATGTACACAATCCCGTCCCTAGGGTCATCCGGATTGGGATAACCTTCAGTAGTGCTTGAGGCCTCAGTCACCCTGACAAGGAAGGAAATGCCATGGATCATTCATTAGCATACTTTATTACTATGCTATCAATGACAATCATGTCTATACTACTGGGAGGTTTTCTTTGTTAGAATACACATGTTTGAGGCAAGTGAGTTATGAATTATATGTGAATAAATAATAAAATATACACAATCACACACATTTTCAGGTAGACAACAAGTATTCAGACCATAATACTTTTGGCCCAAGTGTCCCAAATTTATGTCAATCTCATTTTGTAAAATAGATTCATTCCAATTAAAAAAAACAGTCCCCAAATTTTTATATGTTTCAGCATCAACCTAACTTAAAATTTAAAGTTCATCTGAAAACCATCTAAATCAGTCGCCATTTGTTCTAGGATAAATTGGGATTACACCAACTGGGAACTGGTGTAATCAAACCAAGATGGACATGACCAACATCCCAGCACAGGAGCAGTATGAATGAAGGAAGCGGTAATGGACTCTGAGCAAGTCCAAGTGCAGACTCACCTTTAATGACTCAATTAACTGCCCTGTGAATTCAATAGAGCAGAGGCTTTGCCTTTGAAGCTAGGTGGAAGGCTGCCTTGGTATCACTGGGCAGCCCTGTCTCCCAAGGCAGTTTCAGGTCATAGTCCCACCTCAGAAGTAACTTTATTCCTTGGTCATGTACCTACAGCCATCTTGAAGTAGAAGTTCATTTTTGTTTGTTCATCTATTAATCTGAAAGCTAAGTAAATCCCAAGGTGGCCTCCTGGGTAGGTTCTGTGGCTCACCAGGGGATCTGTTGAAAGCTTCTAGCAGAAGGCATCTGCATTGACCCCCAGGAGCTAGAAGATGCTTCCACCCCCCTAGAGCTCTTTGGAGCTATGCCTGAAGCAATGCAGAAACTCTAGAACAGTACAGTGAACTGAGCAATGATGAGATTGAGGAGGGCTGGGCAAAAAGGTTCAGGCCCCTTCCTTTGAAACAATTGTCATGCCCTGGCTGCTTGAGTTATGATTGTGTGGCAAAGGTGAGCATCCCTGAGAAGTGTGTAAGGTCATTTCTGAAAAGCCACTAGTCCACACTTACTAATAATCTCAGCATTGGACAGCTGACTGACCACACTTTTCTCATTTTTTGTACTATTAAGCTAAGAACCCATGTCGTATTCTAATTAAGAACTCTGTCTTTGAGTGTTTGTCTATCTTTCAGCATTTTACTATAGACATTCAGGAGAAACCTGAACCATTTTAGAAACATCTTCATGCAAATATCCAACCCTTTATAACTCTGAAGGCTAATACTCAGAAAACAATGGAACACAGGAACAATGCAGTCAAGGTCATTGACTCTGTGTGACAGAACCTTTTCTAGTTCCCAGTAATGTGCTCCTCACCTGCACAGCTTCTACCATCCATGTTTCTGCCCACAGTCTTATCACCAGCATTTGAACAATCTCTAATGTGATTGATTCCTTGCGCCTTTCTCTGTCTATGTGAGTCTGGCCCCATGTTAGAGCTTCCCTCAGTGGTCTGTCCATGGAGAGGTATGCTGTTCACTATAGCATAAAACCTTGTCCTATGTCTACATATTAATGCAGTCTCAAAACCGCTCTTAGGCTTTGGGGTTCTGGTTAAAGCAATGTTCTCACTCTGTGGTGCATGCTTCTCTTTCTCTCAGACCATTAGGAATGCTTTAATAAAATATCATAACTGGGTGGTGTGTGTGTGTGTGTGTGTGTGTGTGTGTCTACATGCATTTCTTAAAGCTCTGAAGGCTGGGTGATTCAAGTGCAAATGCTTGCATATTTGCTGTATCCTGAGGACCTCAGTACTGGTTCATAAATGGCCCTCTCATGTGATTATTTTATGAGGCCCCTAACAGGGTTTACAAGGTCTCCACCCAATGACCTAAAGACTTCCCCAAAGGCGCCAACTGTCCCCCCATTGACCCAAAATTAAGATTCCATCAGGAGACTGGGAAAAGCAGCCCTGTCACACCACAGCCACTGCTTGGGTTTATCCATGGAGAACTGGGAGAACAAAAGTGACTCCTCACCCCTGCCAGCCTCACACTCACCGAATACATGCATCTCACACACCTACAGACAGATGCAAACCATTCCTTTGAAAAGTTAATTGCATGCTGTTTCAATATTGAGACTTCTTTTTTCAATTTACCTTTAAGGAAGAGGGATAGGAAGCAGAGGGTATAGTCTTTGAAAATATAATAAAAGGGTAGTTGTAAAATTTTTCATGAAAATATCTCATATCATGTAAATAGAGGAAAGGACTGTGTGAAAAAACATTAAAATATTCTTTTACTTAGTGGCTATTCATATCAATCTTCTGGGTTATACCAGGGTCATAGAGTGAGTATTTTCTTATAGATCTAATACATCAATTTCTGATGACACATTCTTAGGATGCAACTAAATATAAAACTATCTAAGTTCACAATAAGGTCACTTTTCATAAATCCGTAAAAACAAAGCAAACCTGAGGATTATTTACATATGCGACAGTAAACACTACCAGAGGCAAACCTTTGTTACACCATTGCTAGTACTCTTAGAGTGTTCTATGCAGCTGTACCAGGAAACTACAGATTGGGTAATTTATAAAGAGCAGATATCCATTCAGTTCATAGTTTTGCACACTGGAAATTTCAAAAGCATCTCAGGAGAGTCTTCATATTGTATCACCTCACTGCCAGGGCAAAAGGTCAGGAGAGGTCAAAGGTGAGGCAGGCAGTGAGGGCGCTCCTTCATTTTTTGGTAAATCCACCCCCTGCAAGAGTATTCTTGAGGGCAGAGCTCTCTTGATCAAATAAGTCTTCTCTGCCTCTGTCCAGGTCTCAGCACGGCCATGCTGGGGATGAAGTTTCCAACACAGGAATGTATGGAACACTCAAACCCTAGAAAACCCCTTTTCCTTCCAGCTGAGGAAGAAAGACTCCTTAAGCATATGATTCTACCACTGCCAGGAAGCTGTTACCATTTCAAAGTAAAGTCACGCTGTAAATGTGCAGACAACTCATAGCAAATGCACAAGATCTGCTTTAAAAAGGTATCAACAAGTAATGCTGTTTGTTAGTATAACCTACTGGGGCAAATGTTATCTTCATTTTACAAATGAAGATGCTGAAACCATTAGCAAATAAACAACTTGCTCAAGACAGTTAGCATCAAATGGGCCAAACTCAAACTCAAATGCAGGAAATGGACACATCTGAAGGGCTCGCTGACTAGCAGTGCCTTGCCTGTGCAAGCAAGGGTGGCTGCAAATGATCTTATGAGATTTGTCCACTAATGTATGACTTACTCTCTAGAAGAGACTGTCTACAAACTTGGAGCATACTTTTTAATTCTTTTTTAGAACTTCTAAGCCTGCAGGTTGTAGCATCCATAAAGGCTCAAAACAATGCAAACGTAGTCCATCATGAAAATGCTAACCTACAAAAAAGTTCATGATTGTTTAAGTAATTGGGAGAGGGGTGTGAGAGTCAATTGTGTGCTTCTTGAACATTAATCTGTAGAGGATAGATAGCACTGTGCAATTTCAAAAGTTTGGACACATCTGAATATTATTTCTTTTAGCAAGCTAAGGATCTGGCATATAGAAAGTTTCTGAGTGGCACTTAAAGCCCCAAATTTCATACACTAAAACACGAAACAGACACCAGATGTGACTGCAGCAAGTGACTTAGGTATGAATACCTTTCATTTCCTTTGTATTTTAGTCAAATTTGAGAAGGGTGTTTAAAATTGTCTATGTTTCCTATGGGTTCAACTGAAGAATTTCTCCCTAGATAAATTACAATAGTGTTGCTGTGTGTTGTTGTTTTGTTGTTTTTTTTTTTTTTCTTTTTTTTCTTTTTTTGTGTTTATTTATTAAAGATTTCTGTCTCTTCCCCACGGCGGCCTCCCATTTCCCTCCCCTCCCCCATCAATTCCCCCTCCCTCTTCAGCCCAAAGAGCCATCAGGGTTCCTTGCCCTGTGGGAAGTCCAAGGACCACCCACCTCCATCCAGGTCTAGTAAGGTGAGCATCCAAACTGCCTAGGCTCCCACAAAGCCAATATGTGCAGTAGTATCAAAACCCATTGCCATTGTTCCTGAGTTCTCAGTAGTCCTCATTGTCTCTATGTTTTTTTCCCAAGACCAGTTTTATCCCAGGCTTTTTCAGACCCAGGTCAGCTGGCCTTGGTGAGTTCCCGATAAAACATCCCCATTGTCTCAGTGTGTGGGTGCACCCCTCGCGGTCCTGAGTTTCTTGCTGGTGTTCTCTCTCCTTCTACTCCTGATGTGGACCTTGAGCTTTCAGTCCGGTGCTCCAATGTGGGTCTCTGTCTCTGTCTCCTTTCATCGCCAGAAAGGCAACCCACTGACTGGGAGAAGATCTTCACCAACCCCGCAACTGACAAAGGTCTGATCTCCAAAATATATAAAGAACTCAAGAAACTAGACGGTAAAAGGCTAATCAACCCAATAATAAAATGGGGCACTGAGCTGAACAGAGATCTCTCAACAGAAGAAGTTCAAATGGCCAAAAGACACCTAAGGTCATGCTCAACTTCCTTAGCAATCAGGGAA
The DNA here is from genome assembly GCA_902806775.1 of Microtus agrestis. Lineage (NCBI taxonomy): Eukaryota > Metazoa > Chordata > Mammalia > Rodentia > Cricetidae > Microtus > Microtus agrestis. The sequence goes on from CADCXT010002242.1 coordinate 16,255, forward strand.
ATGCAAATCAAGACAACTTTAAGATACCATCTTACACCTGTCAGAATGGCGAAAATAAAAAACACCAATGATAGCCTTTGCTGGAGAGGATGTGGAGAAAGGGGTACACTCATCCATTGCTGGTGGGAATGCAAACTTATGCAACCACTCTGGAAAGCAGTGTGGAGGTTTCTCAGGAAATTCGGGATCAACCTACCCCTGGACCCAGCAATACCACTCTTGGGAATATACCCAAGAGAGGCCTTATCATACAACAAAAGTATATGCTCTACTATGTTCATAGCAGCACTGTTTGTAATAGCCAGAACCTGGAAACAACCTAGATGCCCTTCAATTGAAGAAAGGATGAAGAAAGTATGGAATATATACATATTAGAGTACTACTCAGCAGTAAAAAACAAGGACTTCTTGAAGTTTGCAGGCAAATGGATGGAAATAGAGAACACTATCCTGAGTGAGGTAAGCCAGACCCTAAAAGAGGAACATGGGATGTACTCACTCATATTTGGTTTCTAGACATAAACAAAGGACATTGATCCTATAATACGTGATCTTAGAGAAGCTAAATAAGAAAGAGAACCCAAAGAAAAATATATAGGCATCCTCCTGAATATTAACCTTCAGCAGGCGATGAAAGGAGACAGAGATAGAGACCCACATTGTTTTTTTTTTTAAGAAATGTTTTGTCTGTAACTTTGTTCCTATCCTGGAACTCGCTCTTGTAGACCAGGCTGGCCTCGAACTCACAGAGATCTGCCTTCCTCTTCCGCCCCAGTGCTAGGATTAGAGGCATGTGCCACCACTGCAAGGCTCTGTTTTTGTTGTTAAACTCAGACTTTGGGAGTAAGGAAAGACTCCTTTCTCCCTCCTCCCGCATGCTCATTTCAAATGTCCTCCCTTTGAGTGTAAACTGTTTCTGAAACAGGGCACTGTTATTCATCCTCACAGTATCAAAGGGTCTGCTGTGGGAACAAGAAGCCCGTCCATGAAGGGACCAATGTGCTCTGCCCATCCCTCAGTCCGGAACCCCAGCCTGATTGTTTAGGTGGAATTCCCTCACTAGTTTCTGTTGGATGTGGCAAATGTCTATTTCGATGGCATCACTACTGTTTGCTCTCTCAGTCAGCTTACTACATCATATCTGATAGATGTTGGATGTGACCCATTTGGTGATTTTCTGCTCTCTTTCTGCTATTAGCTGTTTGTTCTAACATTTTTACTTGGTACACACTTAAAAAAACTTTGAGACTGAAAATATACTACTCATAGGTCCCTGCCAGACAGGACAACACTTCTTATTATCTGTAAATGGCCTTCTCTTCAGGGTAATTATAACAGTCCAATTAAATACAGTTTGAAATGTTCAGAATAATTCCTGGAGAATGGACTTCCTGACCAATACTGGCTCTCATTAGTAATTCAAACTGTAGTTTAGACCTTTCTCTGAGAGTTATTAGTGTCAGTTAGTACAATCTTATCTAAATGAGGAGATTGAGTATCTTCAGGTACCATTAAATGTTATAAAATCTACATATGTCAAATCGGAAAAGGAATTGATAATGGACATTTGCGAATTTCATCATGTTTTTTTCTGAGTATGAAGTAGTAAAATCTATTTCAGTCCCATCATAGTGTGTGAAGAGAACCCACAATGAGGAAACAAGGGAATACTCTGTGATGATAAGGAAACTTGTTTCCCACAGACTCTTCTTGATCCAAAATTAAGTGCTGTGAATAGAATTTCATTAAATTTTAAAAGAATAACTTAAAAGTAAAAAATTATGAATAAAGGGGATAAATGTATAAAAGTAAGATTTTCAAAGTTCCAATTATGAACAGTAAACACTTAAGTAGAAGTAGCAGGAGAGATAAAAAAGAAACATGATTCTCAAATGCATGAAATTTTCCTTATAATCAGAGTATTTATCATCCTTCAGTTGAACAAAAAACTGAAACCATATTCAGAAATTTCAGTTGGGTTGAATCTGAATGGCCTAATTTTTAGTTCTAAGGTGCTTAAGAACTCAATAAAACCTCCAGTAACTAGAAAACACACACACAAACAAACACACACACTTGTACACAAGACCTAGAGAAAGTATAAACTCCAAGTAGAATTATATAAACTTCTAGGAATCAAACCAAAAACATCTGTATAAAAAAATCCAGCCATGATTTTATATTGGTGGAACTCAAAAGCATAAAATAAAATGGAGAGAATACTGCAGTATCCTAAAGAAAAGCATTTCAGCCTTTTGCTTTCTTTCTATTTGTTTTACATTTATTTATGTGTGTGCACTCCCTTGCTGGAGCACCCATCAAAATGGACAGGCAGCAAGTAATCTTTCCCACCGAATCATCTCATGAGGCCCCTAAAAATTATGTTTCTAAGAAATTCCCATCCTTTTGTAAGTGTGTGAAATAAAACCTTTCCTAGGGAGATACAACATGCATGTCTACTCACCCCACATCAGAACCTACAACAGACCAAAGTACAGATAACATCAAAAACCAACTTGGTGAACCCATTAGTTTTAATGGGGTTACTTACATAAGTATGGGTGAGGGGTTACCACACAAGTGTGGGTGACAGCTCATGAAGCTGGGGACATGGAGCACACTACATAGCCTGCAGGCAGTTCAACAGGTTGCAAAGCACCCTTTCCAGGTGCCTCAGTTTGTCTAAACCTTTTCCAGGCTGCCCTGTTGTTATTATTCTGCTTCTTCTTGACAGCTTATGTGGTTTGAGAGTCTTCCTTACAGCTTAGATCTGTTCAGTTTGAGAAAAACTACCATATTTTATTACTTTCTCTGGCATGGAGGGACTCAGAGAATCTGAGTGGTTTCAAGGACTTCCTGAAGCTATTTTGAGTTGTTTATCTACCTGATTAAGGAGCTTCCCTGTAGAATGCAATGTTTCAATCTCAGGGGAAACTGCTACACAACATCAATGGCAAGAGAAAGGAGTGCCTTGTTATATGATGGCTTCAAACTATGCTATCCTGTTGTGTTCTTTGTAAACTATTAATCTTCCTGATCTACTTCAAACTCATTGAAATAAGAATCAAATTATAATGAGAACATTTTGTTTGAAAATATAATCTAACTGTATTGAGGTCAAAAGTAGTGTTTCTTGATTATGATTAAGAATTTCAAGACAGAGCCAGGTGGTGGTGGTGCACGCCTTTAATCCCAGCACTCGGGAGGCAGAGGCAGGCGGATCTCTGTGAGTTTGAGGCCAGCCTGGTCTACAAGATCTAGTTCCAGGACAGGAACCAAAAACTACAGAGAAACCCTGTCTCAAAAAATCCAAAAAAAAAAAAAGAGAATTTCAAGACAGTTTTTTATTCTCGATAAGAAAAGAGAACGCTAAAGTTGCAAAGTTCAAAACTAAACTGAGAAACAAGTGTGAGAAGGTATATTGGACAGGGCTGAGTTAGAAAAAAACTCAAAAGTCCTTACATTCACAAGACAAAATAGAAAACAGGATCAAAGTGATTTCAATTATCAAAATAAGCATTTTAAATTTAAAGTAAACGTCATTAGAATGAAAAGGGGATGTTATCATAGGAAAACCAACTAAAGGATGGGATAAATAGCTGTGTGGTTGAGAGCTGCTCTTGCAGAAGACCTGAATTCGCTTCTGAGCATCTACATCAGAGTGTTCACAGCCTCCTGTAACACTGGTTCCAGGGGTATCCAATATCCTCTTCTGGCCTCTGTGGGCAGCTGCAAGCATGCATATGCACACCTGCCACACATGCACATATAATATACACCTATAATTAAAAGCTAAAAATAAATCTTATAAAGGCAAAAATAAATCTGAATTTATCTGTCTCTCTTAGAATCCATTGTAATTACAAAAGTGTTAACTCTTATAATGCTTACAATTTGGGAATTCCTAAGCAAGTGCCTGGACCTGGAGGAGTTACCTATGTGCTGCTGTGACAAAATACTTGACAACAGCAAGTGAAGGGAGGGATGTTTCATCTTGATTCATAGCTGTAGAGAGTTTCAGTCCATCACAGGGGAGTCAGGCATGGCAGAGCAGCCTCATCCATGGCAGAAGCAGCATAAGTGACAGCTGTTGACATCCTGCTGCACCAAAAAGGAGAGAAAGACATGAACCAGGAGGTATAGATATCAAAAACCTGTCCACAGTGACTGATCTGCATCACATAATTTCTTTCTCCCTCAAGCCATGCCACCAACTGGAAAACAAGTATTATAAACATGAATCTATGGAACACATTCAGGTGCAGTCTGTAGCATTCTGTGCCTGGTACCTCACAGCCTCAACACCACAAAGCCTCATAAGACAAAATTCAGCTTTTTTTCAATCTTTGGAATCTTCTTACACATCAAATACTGCTCCAAAGTCAAGAGACTCTTCCATAATCTTAACTATGAGATCCTGTGAAATGCGAAAAACAATCACTTATTTCAAGCTGTAAGTCCTCACAGAAAGCATGCCCATTTCAAGGGGAAGATGGAGTAACGCAATAATGTAGTCATCAATGGATTCTTGATACACAGAATTCCATATCACGGGGTGTGTGAGCTCCAGGAGACCCGGGCAAGCCTGTCGCTAAGACTCTACCAACCACAGCACATATGTTCTCTCTCCAGCTATGTCTACTCAGTACCTGAAGCTTTCCTCAACAGACATGTCTTATTGCTGGCATCTTGAATGTGCTGGGCTTTCCACATTGGCAGAGAAGAAAATGTGAGGCAGGAAGACTGATCTGAGAAAAGTAGCAGGAGATTAATCGAGGCTGGAGTAGTTGGATAACAATAGTCAAAAAATAAATGACCAAAGAAATCTTCAAATTTGAGGGAGAAACCAATCTTGTAGATTGAAAAGGTTCATTGTCTGTCCAGTCATGAAAGATCCATGTTTGATTATATAAAATAGACTTTTTGAATTCTAAAAATAACGAAAACATTGTCCATCTGGATAGAAAGTATAAGTTTGCTACAAGGAGAAAATGGTCCACCTGGCATCAGATCTCTTACCTGCAATATCAGTCTCTGCAGAGACACTCAAGAGTGATTTTTATTTGAACAGACCAGTGATTACCTATCTGTCAGAATGGAAATACCCTTTTGTATGTGCAACAACTACAAAGTACACCATCCCTTTACCCACTGAGTCATCTTGTCAACAACAAACAAGCTACCTCTGTAACCCAACCAATGGAAGTAATTGAACCTGGACAGTAGTGACAATCAATAAATCTCTGAAATGGAAGACATATTCAAAGCACCATGTTGTACACTAATCAAGGAATAAATAGATCAGTAGAAAGGACTGAAAAATCAATATTAACATTCAAGGAACTTTAATGCAATTAAAGCAGTGCTCCTATTCAGTGTGAAAAAAAGAGACAGAAGAGGGAGGACAAAGACGGTAAAACCACAAGGACCAGGCTGTCTGCTGCTTGATGCTGTGTTCTGGACAGGACTGAGATGTGGCTTTCATGAGCAGCCAATAATATGGGTGTCTACACCAGACCTGCATAGCCTGCACCAGTCAACATGCTGACATGAATGGGGGAAGCCTTCACAGCACCCAATCTGCAGGTAAAGAGCTTTGGACAGTACTGGCTGCTGAAGAAGGAAGACTCCATGGTTTTGGTTCATTTTTTTTATTTGCTTTTTTCAGGAACCCCAATCTTTACTCTTCATCTCCAAACACATTCACTTAAGGGCAGTGTTGAGGGGGATATGTGGAACATCAGAAGAGAGAGGGGAGTAGATATGATTTACATATAGTGTGCTCTCATGTAAAATCCTCAAACAGCAAGAAAAAAAATGAGACTGGCTCACACACCTTCATACCCACATGCTCTTGCCAAGCTGTAGATAGCTCAGATTGAACAAGGCAAGTGTGGACAACATTCTAATGTACTGGAGAAAACCAAGCTGGAGAAATCCTGGATCCCTTCATGAGCCTGAAGTCTAGATTGGCACCTTTAATCTAGCTGCACATGTAAGATTTGTTGTAAAAGAATTAATGCCTCCTTTCCCTCCCCAACTGTATCTTTTACACTGCTGATTGGTCCTACTGGGAAGAGGTGATATTTCTAATGCACAGGAGCTGTATGAGCTGATTTCTGCTCTGGATGACATAAAAGCACCTCTGTGTTCTCAGAAACATAGGAAGGAGGCTCCTGTGGGAAGCGCACTTTAGCTCCTGCACTTCTCTTCTTCAACTACAAAATAATGTGCCCCACATCGAGCAGGGGTTTTTAATGAATTTCTAACATTATGGAAATGGAGAATGTGTGAATGATATTAAGTGGCTGGTATTGCTTACATCTCGGGAGCCAGGAATAGTTCAGTGTGAGCTTGATAAATCAGGGAAATTGGCAGGGAAAATCCGAGGAACACAAACAGGGCAAGGGCAAGATGTGACCATCAGAAGCCAGGTACAAGCAGCAGAGATTAAAGAGCGGCTGTCTACATCAACACAACCACATCAGGAACTCCGGAGCTACTGAAGAATTCGTACCAAAGACCAGTCAGCAAAACAAGATTGTTATTTAAGGGCCTACGATGCTTATATATTAAGAGCAGTATGACATTTCAGGTCCAGCACATCTTATTTCTTCTCTGCTGGCAATGCTGAAGACCTTATTATTCTGAATGCGTTAAGAGCAATGTGACAAAACTAGAGGGAGACCACCACAGAGCAACAAAAATGATAAAAGAGTGGGAAAATAAAGGCGGGGAGGAAAGGTTAATATCTATGATTGTTTAGAAGCAGGAAGGCTGAAGGGTGATTTACCTTCTGTTTGAATACATGCGTGGCTATTATAATGAGCACGTTGAATTCCACGTGGACTTAATGAGGAAAAGGAAGCAAATTTACCCCACGATTTTGGATTAGTATGATATCAGGAAATATTGGGGGTGGGGGTTTTTACACAGAACTCATGAAGAGAATTGGCACAATTATTTTTCCTCAAGATGTAGAAAAAAACTGCAATGCCGTGGGCACTCACTTGCCTTAGAGGCAGAGAAGCCGAACTGAAACAGACAGGGTGAATTACCTAGCCACTGTTACTTAAGAAATCGATATATTGGGCCGGGCGGTGGTGGCGCGCCTTTAATCCCAGCACTTGGGAGGCAGAGGCAGGCGGATCTCTGTGAGTTCGAGGCCAGCCTGGTCTACAAGAGCTAGTTCCAGGACAGGAACCAAAAGCTACGGAGGAACCCTGTCTCGAAAATCCAAAAATAATTCTTGAAAGTTTTTCCTAGGCATGAATTTATTCTCACAAATATACCTTTTATTACATTGAAATAACTTTAAAAATCAGTACTTTTCACCTTTGAATAATCATGCAGGTTTGTGCTAAGATGCCTGTGGGTGTCAATAAATAGAAGCTGGGCAGAATCATGTTCTTGAAACTTGAGGAAGATCTGTAAAATAAGGACAGGAAGCTAAAGCGAGTAATTTTCTATATATTCATTTAAATGGCACTTTCTATTATCTACCTTTATGGTCTATTTAAGAAACTGATTCCTTTGAGGAAATTGGTATTGAGTCACAAATGAAAAAAAGAGGTAGAGTTCTCTTTGTTAGTTATTATTACCACATTGGTTGTAATGAAATACAAGCCAATATCTAAATCAATTTTGTTCTCTCTCTCCAGTTTTGCCCAACAACAGCAAAGGAAAAAAGTGTCACTTTTTGTCCATATATACCTGATATCATTAAATCTTGTATAATTTAAAATGTATTTACATTAGATATTCAGAGTTCCATTTAAAATCATAGTGAAATTACATGTTTCTAATATAGAGCAAATTTTGTAAGTAACCATTTAAAAACTATTTCCCATTTTGTTTCTTTTAAAGTCTAATTTTTTTTCTATTTTTTTATTAAATTTTTTATTAAAAATCTCCACCTCCTCCCCGCCTCCCTTTTCCCTCCCCCTCTCCCCATGCCTCACTCCCCAGGCCCCCACCCCTCCCCCTCCCTCTCCAGTCCAAAGAGCAGTCAAGGTTCCCTGCCCAGTGGGCAGGCCAAGGTCCTCCACGCTCCATCCAGGTCTAGGAAGGTGAGAATCCAAACAGACTAGGCTCCACAAAGCCAGTACATGCAGTAGGGTGAAAACTCAGTACCATTGTCCTTGGCTTCTCAGCAGCCCTCATTGTCCAACATATTCAGAGAGTCCGGTTTTATCCCATGCATTTTCAGTCCCAGTCCAGCTGGCCTTGGTGAGCTCCCAATAGATCAGCCCCAACATCTCAGTGGGTGGGTGCACCCCTCGCGGTCCTGACTTCCTTGCTCATGCTCTCCCTCCTCTGCTCCTCATTTGGACCATGGAAGCGCAGTCCAGTGCTCCAATGTGGGTCTCTGTCTCTATCACCGTCCATTGCCAGATGAAGGTTCTATGATGATATGCAAGATATTCATCAGTATGACAGTAGGGTAGGGCCATTTCAGGCTCCCTCTCCTCAACTGCCCAAGGAACTAGCTGGGGACATCTCCCTGGACTCCTGGGAACCCCTCTAGGGTCAAGTCTCTTGCCAACTCTAAAATTGGCTCGCTTAATTAAGATATATACTTCCCTGCTCCCATATCTACTCTTCCTTTATCCCAACCATCCCATTCCCCCAAGTTCTTCCCATCCTCCTCTTCTCACTTTTCTCACCCCATCTCCCCTTTCCCCCATCCCACCCCACCCCCAGTTCCCAGTTTTTGCCTGGCAATCTTGTCTACTTACAATATCCAGGAGGATAACTATATGTTTTTCTTTGGCTTCACCTTCTTATTTAGCTTCTCCAGGATCACGAATTATAGGCTCAGTGTCCTTTATGTGAGAATAGATTCATGCCTGGGAAAAACTTTCAAGAATTACTGACCAATCATTTAACACTTTTGTGCCATTCCTCCCTCTCCCTCACACCCGATTTCTCACAGACATATAAAACTTCTCTGGTAGAAGCAAGCAATGCCTTCTCTATTGCAGTTAACCATGGCTTGGCAAATGAAAATGTTTACTGTCCAGTAGATTCAGTAGTGAAATAATTTTATCATTTATGATTAAAATACATAAAATTTATGCTGGGTTTATTTACTAGTGTTTTGAGTCTTCAAATGGCAGGAAATGTAAGTCATATTCGTGATAGTTATGTTATTCCAGTTGAGTCTTTGTAGCCACTGTGATCTCTGATTGTACACAGAACCAAAAGAGTTAAATCCACATATCCTCTCCTTTCTATATTTTAGATACTATGTCAGTGCCACTGGATTTCTGATGATATTCCTCTTTTGGGGGGTTTGAGACAGGCTTTTACTGTAGCTTTGGAGCCTACCTTGGAACTAGCTCTTGTAGACCAGGCTGGCCTTGAACTCATAAAGATCCTCTTGCCTCTGCCTGCCAAGTGCTGAGATTAATGGTGTGCACCACCATTGTGGCATCTGCATCTTTTGAGCTGTTGCCTGATTAATAAAAACATATACTTGATTGGGGTGAGGCGTTCTGTGTTCTCCATTTGTGATTCCTATAACCATGTTCTGTTTAAACTACTCTCCTCTTAGAATTTCTGCTATGTATGATAATGGCTATAAATTCCCTTTTCAGAAATCCCATTGCAGTTTATATTTGATGTGACTTAGATAAAGAAACATCACATTCTCTGTTTTGATCGTACATATATCATACCTTGCAGGTAGGCAAGGAAAATTAAATGTAATGTGGAAAAATATATAATCTTTGGCCTAAAAAAAAGAAAATCCAAAAATAAAATAAAAAATGTCTTACTGATTGGAAACATAGGAAAAATATGTTTTTTTATGGGGTGGGTATGAGAACAAATACTTCCTCTACCTTATTCTGAATGTTTTGAAGAAATGAGAGTCTGCATGCAAACAGGGAAGCATATATATGAAGAAATGTGTACATGCATGCATACATACATAGACCCCAATGCTGATTATCTTACTGTACTCTGTAATGTGAAAGGTAATATTTAATACAATTAATGAGTACTATTAGTGATTCCATTATAATAAAAATCTCAATTAAATATATTTATTTTTGTAGTTGTAGACTGGACTTTCATTTCCCGGCTACACAGAATTGAATAATCAAATAGAAACTATATTAACTTAACACAGCTTGGCCAATGGCTAAGAAATATCCTAGTTATTGTTTGTATCTTAAATTAACCCATTTCTGTTAATCTATTTATTGCACAAGGCTGTGGCTTGCAAGTAATGTTCTGGCATCTTTCTCCTTTGACATGGCATCTCTTTTACTCCACCTTCTCTCTCTCTCTCTCTGTCTCTCTGTTCAGATTACCAGTCTGGCTTTACTCTGATAATCCATTGGTCAAAACAACTTTATGCATCAACCAATAAAAATGACACATGTAAAAAAGGACATCCCACATTGAATATTTATGTCTATTTTCCCTTAGTCATTTAGCCCCTGGATAAATTATACTCTGCAAAAATTTATTTAGTTACCTGTTCTAATGGGAGCTCACCAAATAGAGCTCAATTGGATCTGATTGAGCATGTGATCAAACCGGACTCTCTGATTGTGGCTGACAATGGGGGCTGACTGAGAAGCCATTGATAAAGGTACTGGGACTTGTTTTTTGGCATGTTCTGGCTTTTTGGGACCCTAGCCTATGTGGATGCACAGCTCCCTAGGCCTGGATGTAGAGGCAGGGTCTTGGACTTCCCACGGGGCAGGATTCCTTGCCCTCTATCAAGCAGGGAGGCAGAGGGAGGAGAGGGTGTGTGGTAGCAGGAGGGGATTGGGGGAGGGGAGGAAGTGTAAATAATTGAATGGAAAAATTTATAAAAGAGTAATATTCAAAGAAAACATGCTAGGCAAGTGATTGGGTCACTATAAAAATAACCTTCATCTACAAATTTAAGTGCTTTTTAAAAAATTAGTCATATTTTAATATTTCATCTTATTTAAAAGAACATGTTACTGTGACCATGGTAAAATAAGGTTTTTATAATACTTTCAGGCTGTTATAATCAAAGAAAACTATGTAATAATACTTTTAATAATTTTTATGGTGTTAAAAATTAAGGTTTTCTACCTGTAGGCTTGAGATTTAATTAAATTTTTTGATATTTTAAACTAAAAATTATCCTTTAAAATGATATATTTCCATATATACGTGTGTGTCACACACACACACACACATATATATATATATATATAATTTCAATAGTATATGAAAAAGTCCTTTGTTGCAATGTTAAGTTTTGTATTTTCTTTTTTTTTTTCTTTTTTTTTTTTTTGATTTTTCAAGACAGGGTTTCTCTGTAGCTTTGGTGCCTGTCCCGGAACTAGATCTTGTAGACCAGGCTGGCCTCGAACTCACAGAGATCTGCCTGCCTCTGCCTCCCTAGTGCTGGGAGTAAAGGCGTGTGCCACCACTGCCTGGCTAAGTTTTGTGTTTTCTTTCAGCTGTTTATTTAAACATTTGTAACTTATGATATTGAAAAAAATCTTCAATGTAATTTAATATTATTATTTTGACCTAGAATTTCTATAAAATTATTACCATGTTTAATTGTGTTTATTCATGTGTTTATCTCTAGGGGTGTATGTATATTTGTCTGTGTCTCTGTATGTTCTCATGCTATGACACTCGTGTGAAGGCCGGAGGACTTAAGTCTCTCCCTCAACCATGTGTGTCTAAAAATGGATCTCAGGTTGTCAGGATCTCTTCAACTGTTGCATCTCACTGAACATGTTTTTATATTTTAGAATCTTATGTAATAATTGAAATTTAATAATGCCATAATATAAACACACTTTCTTTTGAGAAACATGCTGTTTGTAATTTTTACTTTCATAAATAATAATTTTATACGACAACAATTTTTGAAGTATTAAGAATGTTACCTAATGCTAAAGGAATCATTGTTATTTGGAAATGTTAACTGTTTTTCAATATTTTATAATACTTGGTTAGCTATTAACTTACCTGGAATAGTTCATGGGCTTGATAAAGTCACCAAAGCAAAGTAAACATTTAAATATTAACTAGTCGCGACTCGGCAACAGCGCCACCTGCTGGATCGTAGGTAATATGTCAGCTTTCGTTTCCAACGCAAATTTTACTGCGAGGTTGGGATACCTTAATTTACTGGTTACTAGGTTTCAGTTTTCTTTTCCATATTCTATCATTAAGGAAGAATATGGCACTCTTAAGAATCATACAATCTCTATGGACTAACAATGAACAACTAGTTGAAAGGATTAAAACTATTGGAAATCAGAGGTTATCTGAACAAGCGGATCATTTACAATGAGAAATGTGTTGTAAAAGGCATTATTATACATAAATAGAGCAATGAACACTTAAGTAATTAATTCCTATAACATGCACATTAATTTTATTCTAATGTGTATAAGAAAAGGAAATAAATTTTAAGTCTTTAAGTTATTACTTGGGAATGTCAATTTTTTTTGGAGAATAAATGTATTTCCTAATAGGAAATAATTATATAATTATTATAAATTAGTGCTCATAAAAATGTCTGGAAAAATTGTGTTATTCATGATGAACCAAAGATTTCCTATGTGCATTAGGTGTATCAAATAAATCAAACAGATAGCATGAACATAGAAGAAGAGGTGCCAAGAGTCTGATTATAGGACACATACATACATATTCAAGGCATATGACTAGGCTAAACAGGTGGATGAGTCCAAAACACTAGTTCATTGTTTCATTGAAAAAGAGTAAAATGTAATATCACTTCTACTTAATTTCACCTATGGATAAATAAATGCAATTACATCTAGGGCAAAAATGTTTTCATTTCAGATAGATACCAACTACTAAATTACTGATGCCAGAGTAGATGAAGCATCATATCATTCAGACTTTCTTATTCTATAATAAATTTATGTTAAGATATTTTGTACTATATCATTATACTGTTTATTCTCTTTCAGCTTTACAACTATTCAAAATAAAATTAAAGAATTTGTTTTTATTTTTTTGTTTTGTTTTGTTTTTGTTTTTTCGAGACAGTGTTTCTCTGTGGCTTTGGAGCCTGTCCTGGAATTAGCTCTATAGACCAGGCTGGTCTCGAACTCACAGAGATCCGTCTGCCTCTGCCTCCTGAGTGCTGGGATTAAAGGCGTGCGCCACCATCACCTGGCTTAGATTAAAAAATTTGTTAAACCACAAAGAAAGATCAAACTATTATTCAACAGAAGTTAAATCCAAATCCTGGAGTTGACTTCTGACTGTATTCATTTTGGGCTTTTCCTAGAATGGAAAAAAACTTCCCACATGACTGCATTTTGTGAGGCTAAAATGCTTGCACTTTTATTGTGATTCCCTTCTTTTTCTTTGATGAGTTAGAAATATTTGCCTACCGTTTCCTCTGTTATAAATTTTATTAAATATATGTTTGTCCCAATTATGCACAGAGGAAAAATAATATGTAAAACCCACAATTCTCAACTTATTTAATTCATTTTCTCAATTTGACTTGTAATAGAGAAGCAAAAGATATTAAACTATCTGCAGTATGAATAAATAATGCACTAAACTGTATTTAAGAAAGTAAATGCTGGGAGGACAAGGATAATTCTTGTGCTTCTAATGGGCTAGCAAAATGTTTCCCACCTTATTAAAATAAAAACACTAAATATATCACTTGTATGGGCTCCTGGATATAAGCAGCACCAACAATTCATTACAATTCCCAAAATAATCTATATTATTTTGAAGCACCTAAAACTTTCCCATAACAAAAGTGACTAAAATGATATGTTAGCAATACAATCAATTTCCCAATAATTTTGTGTGAACACAGAAAATTCCTAGACAGTTTTAGCAGACAAATTTTAAGATTGGTGGTTTCCACCTTGGCAAAAGCTTTGTGTGTTAAAAACAAAAAAAATGTCTTTCTAAGTAGAGGTTTATATTTAACAAACAAAAGAAACAAATACCATTTCAAAGATATTTCTGTAAATAATGATTCAAAGTAAAGTTTGTTAAACAATATGAGAAGACAAAGATAAATCTAGATGCATATAATACTATTAAAACAAGAAAAAGCAAAAGGAAGATGAAAGGAATTGGCAGATGATTTCTTAAAATAGTGAAAAGCCTGAGTCACATGGATTGATTGCCTTTCTCTCCTTTCACTCTTATATGCTTGGTTAATGGTAATGTTTACTTTTTTTATTTCTTTACACAGGTTGGCCATGTAAACCCACCACAGAGAGGTGACACAATGACATAGATGAACACCTGGAAGAAGAAAGAAGACAATTTTACTTACATGACTCTATCACAAGGTTCAAGGAACACATCAAAGAAACTCTACTGGTACTAGAAGAGTAATGCTCTTCACTAACGTAACCAATAGTGAAACTATAGCAAAAATAAGATTGTTTGTGAGGAAAGATTTTATTATTTTCTGTTATAAAGGTGCTGGCTTCAAAATATATGGTGGGATGTGTACAGTTTCAGAATTATATAATAACTTTCACACAAGTGTATGGACACACTGAGCTTCAATCATGAGTCTGGATCAATGCTAAAACACATTCCGCCTAGCTAACAAATGTTTGTAGAATAGATGAAATTACATATTAATTCCTATATAATTCTGTGTATAGATAAAACTAGTTGAAAGTTTTATATAACAAAAGTGTGTATGTGTGTGTGTAATACATGGGTATACACACCTGTGAATGTATATACAAAAGCCAGAGTACCCCTAGTGTCTTCCTCTACTGCTTTCCTATTTATTTTTTGAGATCAGGTCTCTCACTATGCAAGCATATTAGAAGTTCACTTTTTCAGCTAGGCTGCTTAGCTAACAAGCTACCAGGAACTACATGTACACACTACACACGCTGAGGCTACAGGCATGAACGATTATGCTTAGCCTTTTAGGTGGCTGTAGGAGATTTGGACCCAGGTCCTCTTGCTTACAGAAAGTGCTTTTAAACATTAAGCTATGTCCTCAACTACAGTTTTGCTCATCTCATTATGTACAAAACTTCTCTATAGGAAAATAGGAATTTAAATGGAGATGATACTTAATGTTGATTTCACAAGAAAAGATATTTCCTGGTCATGTGTTTTACAATTAAAATGTGAATGTAACCCATTTCAGAATATCAATAAATAAGAATCCCATCACCTTAAAGAGTGAAAAATAAGCTCATATACTAAAGAGAAAAAACTTACAATCGATACGATGATGATTCATAGTAAGCTTGATATTCTTCATACACATGGCTCGAGCAAGATTTCTGCTGGTAGTTTTGAAAGTTACAGACTAGAACACACCAGCCCAGGACGGCTCTCCTGGCCCCGTCTCCAAAAAGCTGAGGCCAAAAGACAAATGACGCCCCCGTGCCCTAAACTCTAGCTCCCTTGCTAGTTTGTTTTGTTTTGGGTTGTGTGTGTATGTGTGTGTGTGTTTGTGTGTGTGTGTGTGTTCGCGCACGTGCGTTATTTTGCTTTTAAAAAGTGTTTGCGGGCATGGAGCGCATGCTGGGCTACCCGCTTTTTGGGCGGTGACTCAAGACAGTTTTCACATAAAAAAATGTTAATCAAAAAAAAAAATGTGTGGGCAAGAGTGTGGCCGTGCTTTCAAGTAAAAAATTTGCAAATGTTCCCGAATGACTTGAGTTCTACTTCCAAGTTTGTCCCCACTGAAGAAGGAAATGAATTCAGAGCTGTGTTATACACATTCCTCGAAGCCTCCTTATCAGAAATGTTTGCTGGAGACCGAAGGAATGTGGACTGCTTAACCCACAGCTTCAGTTCCATGGAGAGTTTAAGGAAACAAAGCGTTCCAACGGTTTTGTCCCTCGTTGGAGCCCTTAAACTCCCTTGGTGACTAAGATATTCTATAAACATTTAATACATTTGAGAGCAAATCTTCTGTGCATTTTATGAAGTTATAGAAGTCTTCCACCATTAAAACTGTTTCAACCCTTTTAATCAAAAGCAACTTGTCTTTGAAAAGTTTGTTTGAATTTTGTCTAGCTTAAATTAAAAAAGGAGTTACATGTGTGGATACTTAAGCTCCCACCCATGGCAGCCTCAGAAGTTGGATCACCTGGAAATAGAGATAAAAGTAGTTAAGTTGTGAGTCTTCTGACCTGGGTGCTGGGAATCAAACTGTGGTCCATTGCCCCCAAGAGGACTGCGTGCTTTTCGGATGAGCCCTTCTTTTCCGCCCGTTTGAATTAAATTAAATTAAATTCATTTTTGTGTGTGCATGGAAGCCTGAGTGTGTGGAGGTCAGGGGACAGCTTCATGTGAGACCTGGGGAATTGAATTTCAGTCACCCGGCATCACCTTCACTACCTGAGCCAGCTCACTTGTTAGGAGCCGTTTTCCCCCATATAAATCATTACAGGAACCATCACCCTGGGGAGTCTGCAGAGAACCCCACACCCATAATTGTGTTAATAATGGTTCTATTGACAAAACCTGCCCCACACCCAATTAGCTGTTATCTGTTAGCGGAACCGCCCCACATTCCAGCTATCCAGGGAACTAGGTGTGACTTCTTGGCCTACCTGACCTAGTGACCGGGACCACGGGCCAGTTTCCGTGCTCCTGTGCCCTGCCCCCCAAGCCCTCATCCAGGGGCTAAATAAGCAGCAACCAGGACCCTAATAAACGGAGGCCATGACAAACTTAGCATGGCATCCTTCTTCTTTTCTAGCTCACTTTCTTCCAGGTAGCACCCCTCCGAACCCCTGGAATAACTGATTGCAGGGTGGGATACAAACCCATAGACTGAGTAGCCCACCCCAAATGCAATCGACACTCACTGACCCAGCTTGAATTTTTATGTGAAAATTCTGATAAGAGTGTTTTTAAATATGACAATGTGATGGGTAAATTTGACCTTTGTTTTTTAAGGAATTGTTTTTTCTTGCTGTAGCTGTGCTCACAACTGATTCTCTAAGGCCTTTTGGCCAAAATCAGGCATAGTTTCCATGCATTTGTCATTTGGGGATTTTTCTGTCAAGTTTTTTTAAATACTCCAAATGTGACTTGGGGTTATGAATAAAGGAGATTATGGTTTTCTTAGAGACTCAAGATCACAGTCAACTGTTGTAAGAGTTGGAAATATGGTTATAATAAGTGGTGTTGTGGTTCTTTTGCCAAAAGCCCTAGTTGTTTGTGAAGTACTTTTAATTGTTTTGGAAAGATACTTAAAACACAGTGGGCAAGAGTACTTGCAAATGCCTGAAAACCAGAGTTCAGTTGCTAGAGCCCACATGGTGGATGTTGTCCCCTGCCTTGTATATGCATGCCTTGGTGCGCACACACCCACACACACAGCGATAAAATTTTTGTTTCAAAATAGGCTATTTTTATCCCAGCACTTGGGAGGCAGAGGTAGGCAGATCTCTGTGAGTTCGAGGCCAGCCTGGTCTACAAAGGGAGTTCCAGGACAGGCTCCAAAGCTACAGAGAAACCCTGTCTCGAAAAACCAAAAAAAAAAGGCTATTTTTGAATGCTAGAGAGAAATATGTAATTAACATAAGTCAAAAGAGTGCAAATGGCATTGGGCAAGGGCTTGCGGTAGATCAGGAATTTAGTCTTACAATTTTTGTGACCTTGAGAAAGTCTACTTTTTAGCTTTCTTAGTCTGTAAGATGTGAAACTTGAACTGTATGTACTTTCCTTACTTGATGCTGTAGTAAACTAATTAATACCAACTTTCAAATGACCAAGGCAGGAATTGATGTATGTAGTTAAAATTCAAGTTGCTTTTAGTGCTTAGGGCAAGGTGCTTTCTTTTAACTGGGTAGCTGGAGCTGGGGCTGTAGCCTGATGGCCTCAGTGGTGCACTTGACTAGCATGTGCAGCTGTTTTTGGCTCTACCAGTGCTCCTTTCCAATAAATTTATTTGTAAATTTAACAATGGAACCAATGGGTCATGTTAAGTTTAATGAAGACTCAGTTTTTCATTTTCAAAATTTTTCCTTGTAATTTTCAGTACTATTTTGAAGTCATTGTAATTATGAAACATGTGAATAGTAAAATTACTTTTATCAAGGTAAAAAAAGCACAGGATCACATTTATTCAGTCATCCATTTTCTTTTGCATTGTAATCTTCTCAGGAGATATTAAAGCATTTTCACCAGAACACAAGCAATTTAAAACAAATAGGTAAGCAGATAACAAAATGTACTAAATACTCAGCTATTATTACACAAAAGAAATATATGTGAAAGTTGAAAAAAATGTTTGGGTTATTATAATATACCTAAAACTGAGAAGTATTAAAATATCAGTAAACCACAATGAAGTATATAGTAATTAAAACAGTTTACTAATATATTTATGTAGTCAATCTACATATCATGGATTAATGTAACAATTTTGACATAAGAATAACAGAGTAAATGTTACAGCTTCTTTTTATATTTTTGGAGACATGGTTATATGCAGTACTGACTAGCCTTGAACTTGCTATGAAGGTAAGGACATTAAAGTCCTAATTTTCTTGGCTATACTTCCAAAGTGCTAGGATTATAGGTATGTACCACTTTGCCTGGTTTAGGTGACTGCGATGGCTACTTTTTATGCCAACTTGATACAAGCCAAAGATTTCTGAGAGGAGGGAACCTCAATTGAGAAAATGCCTTTGTAAGATTGGGCTGTGGGCAAGCCTTTAGGGCATTTTTAAAATTAGTGATTGATGTGAGAGGGCCAATACCATTGAAGGTGGTGCTACTTCTTGGCTAGTGGTGCTAGGTTCTATAAGAAAGCAGGGTGAGCAAGCTATAAGAAGCAAGTCAGTAGACAGCACTCCTTCATAGCCTATGTATCAGGTCCTGCTTCAAGATTTTTGCACTGTTTGAGTTTCTGCCCTGAAATCCTTCAATGAACAGTGAAGTTCCTTTGTAAGGCGAAATAAACCTTTTCCTTCCCAAGTTGATTGTGGTCATGATGTTTCATTATTAGTAAACCTATTTCACTATTAGTAAACCTAAGATAGAAGCGATGGAGATTAAGCCCAGGACTTTATGTACACCAAGTAAGTACTCTACCAATTGAGCTACAGCCCCAGTCCAATAGCTTTTTAATATATGGGATACTCCAAAGGGTGCAGTCAATAGAAGAGGGTAGAAAGGCACCTCTGAGTTTTGATAATACTCTAAATTTAATCTGCATGTTGGCTCAATGAATGTATTTGCATACATCAGTAAATAATTACAAGTTGTATACTTACAGTTAATATACTTTTCAATATGGCTGCTACATTTTAATTAACTGCTTTCTCTACAAAGTCTCTATAGTGCTGCAGGTAACAAGGTATCAGCCTGGGTTTCATTTAGTGCAGAATGAAAAGGATGCCACGCATAAACTCAACTGATACATGAGTATATACTATATGCCCAAAGTAAGTACATTAAGTCCTAAACATTCATGCTAGAAATATGTGCATTGCTAAGGCATATTAGAAGGGATTACAAAAGTACCATATGTAAATGATCAGAGAAAATTGTTCTTAACTGAAAAAAGTTAATACTGTTTATAAGAACATAATAACTCTTAGTAATTATATCAGTCAAACTTGTGCAACAATGTGTGCACATATCCAAGATCATATTTTTTCAGCACATGATTCCAGAGAGCTCAGTCCAGTAACTTAGCCCTTTGCTTTGCCAGAACACTATGGTGATGGTAATATGTGGTAAAGAATATTTACCTCATGGTCCAATAAATACCTATAAATACCTATAAATGTAGCGTAGCACAGTAACCTTCCCCTTTCTTAATTTCTTTCTTAACTTTCTCCATTAAGGTATTCACCAGATGTGCACTAGTCACTCCCCTCGCTCTCTCTCTCTCTCTCTCTCTCTCTCTCTCTCTCTCTCTCTGTGTGTGTGTGTGTGTGTGTGTGTGTGTGTGTGTGTGTGTGTGAAAACCCTTATCTGATCTCTTTGGGGCAAAAGGATTTTGGCCCTGAAGCCTTCTAGGGCTGGAGAATTGCGGCTTTAAAAGTTATATATGACTGCGAACATTGGTAACAGGTAGAACAAGGCAGAACAAGAATAAAGAGAGAAAGAGAGAAGAATAAAGAAACATGGGCAGATGATTCCCATTGTGAATAGAGTTCTTTACCCTCAGATTTTTAGTCCCCTTTTAGCTTATTGTGGTGTCTTTAACTGAACCCTGCATGGAAGTCATGAAGGCTAGAACTTTAAGGCTCCCATTACATTTCCCCAGCCTGGCACGCCAGGGTCTCCCATGGGGAGGCCAGCCATTGAAGAGGGGGTTCAGTGTCCCTGGCTTGGCATCCCTGGATGAGAATGCCCAGATACCCCAGCCTGTTACTCAAGGGCCTGACATGTCCTGGGGAAGTTTCCCGAGCCTGGTGGATGTGGAAGAGAGGACATTGCTTCCACAGGCTGGCATCCGTGGAAGAAAGGACACAGTAATTTCATCATGGCACCCAAGGCCCAGGCCTGGTCTGGGGAGGACATCCGTGGAAGAGGGGGTACAGTTTACCTAGCCTGGCAACCATGGATGAGGTGGCACAGCATCCCTCACCTGGCACGCTAGA
Organism: Microtus agrestis; assembly: GCA_902806775.1. Classification (NCBI taxonomy): domain Eukaryota; kingdom Metazoa; phylum Chordata; class Mammalia; order Rodentia; family Cricetidae; genus Microtus; species Microtus agrestis. The sequence continues at coordinate 36,828 of CADCXT010002242.1, forward strand.
ACCTATCCTGGGGAGTTCAGCCGTTGAGGAAAGGGCACTACGTCCCCAGCCAAATATCTTTGGACCTGGAAGCCCTGGATGAGGTGCGCATCGTCCCAGGATGGGTGGGGATATTAGAAAGACATGGGAGAAGATAAGGGAATGGAAATAATAATAAGAATATGCTGTCTGAAAAAGTCACTTTTCAACAACAACAGAAAAAGATAAAAAAAAAAGGAAAAAAAAAAAAAAAAAATTTTAAATAAAAAATAAAAAAAAAAAAAAAAAAAAAAAAAAAAATCAGGAATGAAATAATAAAGTTACACTGTACATATGAAATTCTCAATAAATAAATAAATGAAATATAGTTTCAAAATATGTCGTATTTGCTACAAGTTGATATACCATGGTTTCTTTACACTCATGTGAGGCCTGCCCCTTTCTGAACAGAATCAGAGGAGGGATGAATGGGGGTACATAGGGGGATGGGCAGGGAGTAGGAGGAGAGGAGTGAGGGACACTGCCATATGGATGTAAAATAGTTAAATTTAGGGAAAACCAATAATATTTGTCTTCTTTATATTTACACTTTTATGTACTGAATACAATGAAAAAGTTCATGATTTTGACTTTGATTTCTAATGAGGAATCATGACTTTCACTGCTGTATTCGTTAACCATTTTATTTATTTAATAAACATGATTTTCAACAATCAATGCAAAAACAATTTTTCTCTCTCAGTAGTTTCTATATCATCCAAGACATTGTCATAAAGTTTAGTTATACCAGAAAACTCAGGATGGCTGGGTCCTTTCTTCTAAGGAGAACTTCAAGTCTAATTATCTAGTCCTTAACTCCATCAAGGACCCCAGAAGAATGAAATGTTACCTCGTGACAGGTACGTCTGGATGTCTGGACAGTTTTATAGACAACGAAGCCACCGTCAAGCCAGTGTCTTTAAGAAACTGGTGTTTACTTGTGATATCACAATGATCTTGGGGCTAACATTGACAAACAGAAAACAGCCTTTTCATGTTGTGCTGTGGCTGCCCTGCTCCTCATTTCACCCTGTCTGAGTTCTTCGAGGCAGGCTTATTCTTAAACGTTCACTCGGTGGGAAGAGATGAAGCTCTCAGAAAGCAGGCGTTCCGTTCGCTTTTGTTTCAAGCTTGAGCTGTGCCACTTCTCTAGTTTTGGATTCTTCAGACCACTTTAGAATTCATTGCCTCTCCCTCCCCCCTTCTGTTCAGAAAGGAACACCACATTCTGATAGGGCTATATACGCTGTCAGGTAACAGGTTCTATTCCTTTCCCCTTTTTGACAACAGATGTTTTACTACAATATATTCTTGTTACTGTAGACAGATTTTCCTTTGGACTGCCAGCTCATAGATAATGAAATTGAGACTTATTATTTAATTGTGAAACCTTGCCCTCATCTCAGGTTTAGGGCTGTTCCTAACATTTTCTTAAAACTTAAATTACCCCGTAATTAAAACTCTGATGTATTTTACAAGGCTCAGTTACCTTTACTCTCAATTTCCCTTCCTGCTTCCTCTGCTTCTGACTGATGACTCTTTCTTCTTCTCAGAGCCCTTTTTCAAGAACTTCCTGCTGTATTCCTGCCTAGCTATTAGCCGTTTATCCTTTTACTAAACCAATCACAGTGACATATCTTTGTACAGCATAATCAGATATCTCTCAATGTGGTTCTGACTGTATCTAGTTTCCTTTGTGGAAGCTAATACCTTTCCTTCCTAGTTAGACAAGAGCTGCAATGTTTGTCTTTGTCCACTAGATGGCACCACACGATTGCACATGGGCATATCCAAATAAGCTGAGAGTTTCACCTTTTCCTACTGCATGTACTGGCTTCTTGGGAGCCTAGGCAGTTTGGATGCTCACTTTACTAGACGTGGACGGAGGTGGGTGGTCCTTGGACTTCCCACAGAGTCTTTTAAAAGGCACAGTTACCTTTACTATGTATTTCCCCTCCTGTTTCCTCTGCTTCTGACTGACGACTCTTTCTTCTTCTCAGAGCTCTTTTTCCAGAACTTCCTGCTGTACTCCTGCCTAGCTAGTAGCCACTTATCCTTTTTCTAAACCAATCACAGAGACATATCTTTGCACAGCATAATCAAATATCTCTCGATATTGTTCTTACTGTATGTATCTAGTTTCCTTTGTGGAAGCTAATACCTTTCCTTCCTAGTTAGACAAGAGCTGCAGTGTTGCTCTTTGTCCACTAGACGGCACCACACGATTGCACATGGGCCTTTCCAATTGAGCTGACAGGTTCACCTTAAGAATTAAAAGGACATACAATTCGGAGGGAATTGTGCTGTGGTACCCAATGAATCAGTAATCAGTGGGGGAATCAGGAATGTAATAATAAAGTTAGAATGTACACATGAAATTCTCAATAAATAAATAAATGAAATATAGTTTCAAAATATGTCGTATTTGCCACAAGTTGATATACCATGCTTTCTTTATACTCATGTGAAGCCTGCCCTTTTCTGAACAGTAACAGACGTGGGCGGACTGGGGGTACAGAGGGCAGGATGCGGAGGGAGTAGGAGAAGAGGAGGGAGGGACACTGCCGTAAGGATGTAAAAGAGTTAAATTAAAGAAAACAAATAATTTTAGTCTTCTTTATACTTACACTTTTATGTAGTAAATACACTGAAAGACTTCATGATTTTGACTTTGATTTCTAATGATGAATTATAATTTTCACTGCTATATTAAAAAAATTTATTAATTTATTTAATAAACATCATTATAAAAAATCAATGCATAAACAATTTTTCTTTCTCAGAAGTTTACATGATCCACGACATTGTCATGAAATTTAGTTATACCAGAAAACTCAGGAGAGATGGGTCCATTCTTCTAAGAAGAACTTCAAGTCTAATTATTTAGTCCTTAACAGAATCGAGAACTGCAGAAGGGCGAAATGTTACCTAATGACAGGTAATCTGGATGCCAGGACAGTTTTATAGAATACTAATCCACCGTCAAGCCAATGTCTTTAAGAAACTGGTGTTTATTTGTGATATCACAATGATCTTGGGGCTAACATTGACAAACTGAAAACAGCCTTTTCATGTTGTGCTGTAGCTGCCCTGCTCCTCATTTCACCCTGTATTAATTCTTTAAGGCAGGTTTATTCATCAATCTTCACTCCGTAGGAAGAGATGAAGCTCTCTGAAAGCAGGCGTTCAGTTTTTTTTTTTTTTAAACTTGAACTGTGCCTCTTCTCTGCTTTTGGATTATTCGGGCAACTTTAGAATTAATTGCCTCTCCCTGCCCGCTTCTGTTCAGAATGGAACACCACATTGTGATAGGGCTCTATACGCTGTCAGTTAACAGGGTTCTATTCCTTTTCTCTTTTTTACAACAGATGTTTTACTACAAAATATTCTGGTTACTGTAGACAGATTTTCCTTTTAACTGCCTGCCTTAGATAATGAAATTGAGACTTATTATTAATCATGAAAGTTTGGCCTCATCTTAGGTTTAGGGTTGTTCCTAACATTTTCTTAAAACTTAAATTATCCCGTATTTTAAAATCTGCAGTCTTTTACAAGGCTCGGTTACCTATACTCTGATTTTCCCTTCCTGCTTCCTCTGCTTCTGACTGACGACTCTTTCTTCTTCTCAGGGCTCTTTTTCCAGAACTTCCTGCTATACCCCTGCCTAGCTATTAGCCACTTATCCTTTTACTAAACCAATCACAGTGACATATCTTTGCACAGCATAATCAAATATCTCTCAATATTGTTCCTACTGTATATAATTTCCTTTGTTGAAGGTAATACCTTTCCTTTCTAGTTAGATAAGAGCTGCAATGTTGCTCTCTGTCTACTGGACGGCACCACATGTTTGCACATGGGCATTTCCAATTGAGTTGAGAGGTTCACCGTAAGAATTAAAAGGACATACAGTGCAGACTGAATTGTGCTGTGGTAGGGGACTGGAGAGATGGCTCAGTGGTTAAGAGCACTGCCTGCTCTTCCAAAGGTCCTAAGTTCAATTCCCAGCAACCATGAGGTGGGTGGCTCACAACCATCTGTAATGAGATCTGGTGCCCTCTTCTGGCATGCAGGCAGAGTACTGAGAATACTGTATATATACATAATAAATAAATAAATCTTTAAAAAAAAAAAAAAAATTGTGCTGTGGTAGCCAATAATCGGTAATCAGTGGGGGAATCAGGAATGAAATAATAAAGTTACACTGTACATATGAAATTCTCAATAAATAAATAAATAAATGAAATATAGTTTCAAAATATGTCGTATTTGCTACAAGTTGATATACCATGGTTTCTTTACACTCATGTGAGGCCTGCCCCTTTCTGAACAGAATCAGAGGAGGGATGAATGGGGGTACATAGGGGGATGGGCAGGGAGTAGGAGGAGAGGAGTGAGGGACACTGCCATATGGATGTAAAATAGTTAAATTTAGGGAAAACCAATAATATTTGTCTTCTTTATATTTACACTTTTATGTACTAAATACAATGAAAAACTTCATGATTTTGACTTTGATTTCTAATGAGGAATCATAACTTTCACTGCTGTATTTATTAACCATTTTATTTATTTAATAAACATGATTTTCAACAATCAATGCAAAAACAATTTTTCTCTCTCAGTAGTTTCTATATCATCCAAGACATTGTCATAAAGTTTAGTTATACCAGAAAACTCAGGATGGCTGGGTCCTTTCTTCTAAGGAGAACTTCAAGTCTAATTATCTAGTCCTTAACTCCATCAAGGACCCCAGAAGAATGAAATGTTACCTCGTGACAGGTACGTCTGGATGTCTGGACAGTTTTATAGACAACGAAGCCACCGTCAAGCCAGTGTCTTTAAGAAACTGGTGTTTACTTGTGATATCACAATGATCTTGGGGCTAACATTGACAAACAGAAAACAGCCTTTTCATGTTGTGCTGTGGCTGCCCTGCTCCTCATTTCACCCTGTCTGAGTTCTTCGAGGCAGGTTTATTCTGAAATGTTCACTCGGTGGGAAGAGATGAAGCTCTCAGAAAGCAGGCGTTCCGGTCACTTTTGTTTCAAGCTTGAGCTGTGCCACTTCTCTAGTTTTGGATTCTTCAGACCACTTTAGAATTCATTGCCTCTCCCTCCCCACTTCTGTTCAGAAAGGAACACCACATTCTGATAGGGCTATATACGCTGTCAGGTAACAGGTTCTATTCCTTTCCCCTTTTTGACAACAGATGTTTTACTACAATATATTCTTGTTACTGTAGACAGATTTTCCTTTGGACTGCCAGCTCATAGATAATGAAATTGAGACTTATTATTTAATTGTGAAACCTTGCCCTCATCTCAGGTTTAGGGCTGTTCCTAACATTTTCTTAAAACTTAAATTACCCCGTAATTAAAACTCTGATGTATTTTACAAGGCTCAGTTACCTTTACTCTCAATTTCCCTTCCTGCTTCCTCTGCTTCTGACTGATGACTCTTTCTTCTTCTCAGAGCCCTTTTTCAAGAACTTCCTGCTGTATTCCTGCCTAGCTATTAGCCGTTTATCCTTTTACTAAACCAATCACAGTGACATATCTTTGTACAGCATAATCAGATATCTCTCAATGTGGTTCTGACTGTATCTAGTTTCCTTTGTGGAAGCTAATACCTTTCCTTCCTAGTTAGACAAGAGCTGCAATGTTTGTCTTTGTCCACTAGATGGCACCACACGATTGCACATGGGCATATCCAAATAAGCTGAGAGTTTCACCTTTTCCTACTGCATGTACTGGCTTCTTGGGAGCCTAGGCAGTTTGGATGCTCACTTTACTAGACGTGGACGGAGGTGGGTGGTCCTTGGACTTCCCACAGAGTCTTTTAAAAGGCACAGTTACCTTTACTATGTATTTCCCCTCCTGTTTCCTCTGCTTCTGACTGACGACTCTTTCTTCTTCTCAGAGCTCTTTTTCCAGAACTTCCTGCTGTACTCCTGCCTAGCTAGTAGCCACTTATCCTTTTTCTAAACCAATCACAGAGACATATCTTTGCACAGCATAATCAAATATCTCTCGATATTGTTCTTACTGTATGTATCTAGTTTCCTTTGTGGAAGCTAATACCTTTCCTTCCTAGTTAGACAAGAGCTGCAGTGTTGCTCTTTGTCCACTAGACGGCACCACACGATTGCACATGGGCCTTTCCAATTGAGCTGACAGGTTCACCTTAAGAATTAAAAGGACATACAATTCGGAGGGAATTGTGCTGTGGTACCCAATGAATCAGTAATCAGTGGGGGAATCAGGAATGTAATAATAAAGTTAGAATGTACACATGAAATTCTCAATAAATAAATAAATGAAATATAGTTTCAAAATATGTCGTATTTGCCACAAGTTGATATACCATGCTTTCTTTATACTCATGTGAAGCCTGCCCTTTTCTGAACAGTAACAGACGTGGGCGGACTGGGGGTACAGAGGGCAGGATGCGGAGGGAGTAGGAGAAGAGGAGGGAGGGACACTGCCGTAAGGATGTAAAAGAGTTAAATTAAAGAAAACAAATAATTTTAGTCTTCTTTATACTTACACTTTTATGTAGTAAATACACTGAAAGACTTCATGATTTTGACTTTGATTTCTAATGATGAATTATAATTTTCACTGCTATATTAAAAAAATTTATTAATTTATTTAATAAACATCATTATAAAAAATCAATGCATAAACAATTTTTCTTTCTCAGAAGTTTACATGATCCACGACATTGTCATGAAATTTAGTTATACCAGAAAACTCAGGAGAGATGGGTCCATTCTTCTAAGAAGAACTTCAAGTCTAATTATTTAGTCCTTAACAGAATCGAGAACTGCAGAAGGGCGAAATGTTACCTAATGACAGGTAATCTGGATGCCAGGACAGTTTTATAGAATACTAATCCACCGTCAAGCCAATGTCTTTAAGAAACTGGTGTTTATTTGTGATATCACAATGATCTTGGGGCTAACATTGACAAACTGAAAACAGCCTTTTCATGTTGTGCTGTAGCTGCCCTGCTCCTCATTTCACCCTGTATTAATTCTTTAAGGCAGGTTTATTCATCAATCTTCACTCCGTGGGAAGAGATGAAGCTCTCTGAAAGCAGGCGTTCAGTTCGTTTTTTTTTTTTTTTTTTTTTTAAACTTGAACTGTGCCTCTTCTCTGCTTTTGGATTATTCGGGCAACTTTAGAATTAATTGCCTCTCCCTGCCCGCTTCTGTTCAGAATGGAACACCACATTGTGATAGGGCTCTATACGCTGTCAGTTAACAGGGTTCTATTCCTTTTCCCTTTTTTACAACAGATGTTTTACTACAAAATATTCTGGTTACTGTAGACAGATTTTCCTTTTAACTGCCTGCCTTAGATAATGAAATTGAGACTTATTATTAATCATGAAAGTTTGGCCTCATCTTAGGTTTAGGGTTGTTCCTAACATTTTCTTAAAACTTAAATTATCCCGTATTTTAAAATCTGCAGTCTTTTACAAGGCTCGGTTACCTATACTCTGATTTTCCCTTCCTGCTTCCTCTGCTTCTGACTGACGACTCTTTCTTCTTCTCAGGGCTCTTTTTCCAGAACTTCCTGCTATAGCCCTGCCTAGCTATTAGCCACTTATCCTTTTACTAAACCAATCACAGTGACATATCTTTGCACAGCATAATCAAATATCTCTCAATATTGTTCCTACTGTATATAATTTCCTTTGTTGAAGGTAATACCTTTCCTTTCTAGTTAGATAAGAGCTGCAATGTTGCTCTCTGTCTACTGGACGGCACCACATGTTTGCACATGGGCATTTCCAATTGAGTTGAGAGGTTCACCGTAAGAATTAAAAGGACATACAGTGCAGACTGAATTGTGCTGTGGTAGGGGACTGGAGAGATGGCTCAGTGGTTAAGAGCACTGCCTGCTCTTCCAAAGGTCCTAAGTTCAATTCCCAGCAACCATGAGGTGGGTGGCTCACAACCATCTGTAATGAGATCTGGTGCCCTCTTCTGGCATGCAGGCAGAGTACTGAGAATACTGTATATATACATAATAAATAAATAAATCTTTAAAAAAATAAAAAAATTTGTGCTGTGGTAGCCAATAATCGGTAATCAGTGGGGGAATCAGGAATGAAATAATAAAGTTACACTGTACATATGAAATTCTCAATAAATAAATAAATGAAATATAGTTTCAAAATATGTCGTATTTGCTACAAGTTGATATACCATGGTTTCTTTACACTCATGTGAGGCCTGCCCCTTTCTGAACAGAATCAGAGGAGGGATGACGTGGGTGGACACACCCCTCGCGGTCCTGACTTCCTTGCTCATGTTCTCCCTCCTTCTGCTCTTCATCTGGGCTTTGGGAGCTCAGTCCAATTCTCCAGTGTGGGTCTCTGTCTCTATCTCCATCTCTCACAAGATGAAGCTTCTATGGTGATATGCAAGATATTCATCAGTATGGCTATGGGTGAAGGCCAGTTCAGGCACCCTCTCCTCTGCTGCCCATGGACCTAGTTGGGAAAATCCCCTTGGACACCTGAGACATCTAGAGCCAAGACTCTTGCCAACCCTAAAATGGCTCCCTTAGTTAAGATATCTTCTTCCCTGCTCCCAAAGCCATCCTTCCTCCATCCCAATCCCATTCCCTCAAGCTCTCCCCATCCTCCCCTTCTCCCTTCTTTCTCCCCCAACCCACTCCCACCCCCCTGCTCCCAACTTTTGCCCGGCGAGGATAACTATATGTTTTTCTTTGGGTTCACCTTCTTATTTAGCTTCTCTAGGATCACGAACTATAGGCTCAATGTCCTTTGTTTATGGCTAGAATCCACTTATGAGTGAGTACATATCATATTCCTCTTTTGGGGTCTGAATTATCTCACTCAGTATAGTGTTTTCTATTTCCATCCATTTGCATGCAAAATTCAAGATGTCATTGTTTTTTACTGCTGAGTAGAACTCTAGAGTGTGTATGTGCCACACCTTCTTTATCCATTCTTCTATTGATTGCAGAGCATTTGAATAACAGGCTATGAAATTTTATCCAGGATTTATATGGTACCTGTTACATCTTTAATGGGAGCGGGTAGTTTTAGGGATGTGATCCTACATATACATACTATAACGACAACTATCTATCAATCATTTAAATAAATTATGTTATATTTTACTTTTACAAAAAAAATAAAGAAAAAACTTCCCTCCCATACAGATATACCCTTCTTCAATCTGTCATTAGAAAATAAACATGTTTTGAAGGAATAACAATAAAATAAAACAAAGCAAATACTAACACATAGGAATAAGACAAAACAAAGGAAAAGAACCAAAGAAAAAGAAAGACAAATGACATGGATATGGAAGCAGAGACACACTCATTAAACACTTAGGAATCCCATAAAAACACTAAACAGGAAGTTTTATATATATGCAAAAGACCTGTGACATCAAATTATATATTATAATATATATAAAAGTGTGTGTGTGTGTGTGTGTGTGTGTGTGTGTGTGTGTGTAGACAGGGCTTTTCTGGGTAACAGTCCTGGCTGTTCTAGAACTCACTTTGTAGACCAGGCTAGCCTCAAACTCACTACACTGAGATCTGCCTGCCTCTGTCTCCCAAGTGCTGGGATTAAAGGCTTGAGCCACAACCACCCAGAGATAAAAGTTTTAAAAACAAAAGAAAGCTCTGGCACATTATGAGACAAGAAAAGTCCAAAGATCTCACTGAGTTTGCTTTCTGTTGGCCATCTATTTCTGGGCATACAGCCTACCCTTAAGAGTAGTTAAGAAGGGGAAACAATTTTTCAATCTTTCTTTCTCTCTGTTTTTTTTTTAAAGATTTATTTATTTATTATGTATACAATATTCTGCCTCGATGTATGCCCACACGCCAGAAGAGGGTGCCAGATCTCAGTACAGATGGTTGTGAGCCACCATGTGGTTGCTGGGAATTGAACTCAGGACCTCTGGAAGAGCAGCTAGTGCTCTTAACCTCTGAGCCATCTCTCCAGCCCTCTCTGTTTTTTTTTTAAATAGTAAATGCCAGCAATGCTGCAAAACACCATTCAGTTTGATTTTCTCTTAACCTATAACAAAAGTATACTTAGGTTGCGTATTTTGGAAATAATAGCACAGTAATAATGTTGTGTGTCTCTAGGGTACGCCATATAGTGAGCTGTGCACCATCAGTTTATCTTGTTACTTCAGTGATGTTCACTTTGGGAAATTGTGTTAGAGATAGTTAAGAAGTTACATGTTTCCTTTTGCAATTAACAAGCCTCTGTCAAGATACAGTGAGATAGTTCATCCATTCATTCATTTCTTAGCCATAAAGGATACTATTCTATTAAGTGAAGTGTTTTTTTCTATCACACTTGCATTCATAAGGCAATTTGCTCAAAGTAACTGACCTTGTGAAGCAAAGATCTTTCTGTCCTGTGTCACAGTAAAATTATCATAAAAAGTGAATCTAAACTAAAATAAGTATAATCTAGTATTCTGCTGCAAATATTAGCTACAGTATTATGGAGAGTGGTAAGAATGTAACAATCTAAAATAGTCATGTAAAGGTATTTTTATAAAAGGAACTAATTTACAAGTATTTTATAAGATGTTCTTCAGTTACAATAATGCTTTTCCTTCCACTCACAGGGCCCCATCAATTTGGACTCAGCACCATTCCAATACTGATAGCCAATATCCAGACTATTTCTCATCTACTTTGATTGTCCTGATCCATAGAGTCTTCATGGCTTTCTTCACTTCCGCATTTCTCAGGGAGTAGATGAAAGGGTTGAGGATGGGAGTTATCACTGTGTAGAACACAGCTACCATCTTGTCTATAGGCAGTGTAGCAGAAGGTCTCATGTAGATAAAAACACAGGGACCAAAGAACAATATAACTACAGTGACATGGGACCCACAGGTGGAAAGGGCTTTGTAGCGCCCCTCAGAGCTTTGAGTCCTCAAATGAAACAAGATAACCACATAGGATGCTAAGAGGACCACAAAACTGATCACAGACAATGTTCCCCCATTGGCAACAATTAGCAGACCGATGAGAAAAGTGTCTGAGCAGGCAAGTTTAAGCACAGGAAGCAAGTCACAGAAATAATGGTCAATGACATTGGGGCCACAGAAAGGTAAGTGGAAGATAAGAAGGATCTGGGCAAAGGAATGCACAAAGCCTCCCATCCACGCTGTTCCCACAAGGACAGCACACACCTGTCTGTTCATGATACTGGTATAGTGCAGGGGCTTGCAGATGGCCACATAGCGGTCATAGGCCATCACCGTGAGCAGGAAAATCTCAGCGCCACCAAAAAAATGCATGAAGAAAAGCTGTGTCATGCAGCCCCATACAGATATGGATTTCTTCTGAGCTAGGAGATCAAAGATGAGTTTGGGCGCTGTCGTAGAGGAGTAGCAGATCTCCACAAAGGAGAGGCAGCCAAGGAAAAAGTACATGGGGGATCGAAGACTTCTGCTGGCTGCGACAGTGACCACCATGAGGAGGTTCCCCAGCACAATGGATGTGTACAAGAGCAGAAATATCACAAAGCAAACTCTCTGCACCTCTTGATTGGGAGAGAGTCCCAGAAAAATGAACTCAGTTACATTGTGTATGTTAGCCATGAGGGAGCAAGTTGGGTGGTATGATCTGAAATGATACAAAAGACATCATAAAATAATTAAATTTTTAATAAAATCCCTTGCAGGAAACCTGTGAACTGAGCATTTAAAATTGAGTAGGAGTTAATAACGGAAAGAAGAGTGTACCAAAGAGATAGTGTTAACGCATTGTGTACGACTAGAATTCTGGATAGAATAGCTAAATGTAAAGCTTTGGGAAAAGTGTACCCTGACAAAAGAAGGGGTGTAGGAACTTCAGACTTCACCTATAGTCAATGAGCAATAATCAAGGATGTGTCAGCTGAGGATCATAGACTTGTTTGCAGAGAGTGGAGTCAAAAAGGGAAAACCAACTAAAAACTCAATAAATCCACTTATTGTTCAACATGGTGCATCCAGGATAGTATCATCACATCCAAGTTAGATATTTTTCTAGTACTTTTGAACATCTTTACTGTGTTTTCTTATACAGAGTTCCTTCTTTGCCTTTCTCCGAGCTCATTTTCATTTCTCGGTTTGCAGGAAGCTGGTATTCAACCTCTTACATACTCATTAGTGTCTTCAGAAAACATGTCCATGGTATACCTCCTTGACACACCACACCCCCTTAGAGAGACCACAAGCCTTACACAGTCATAGTCTGTGATCTTCATTCTGCTTCTCCTTCGAATTCTCACTTTATATAATTGTTTACTTGATGACATCATCATAGTTTAACCCATGCACAATTTTCTTCTTTGAGGGCATGCTCATTTCCTCTAAATCTGTGCCCCCTTGTTAGTAGCCTGACATAGTTTCCTAGTGCCCACTGATGCTGTGGGGCAGCATTTCCTAGACACAGCTATCTATCTCCTCAGGAAATCACCCAGACTGCCACTAACTGACTTGAAACTATCCTGGTACTTGCTAAACTTTGTCCAAAGTAGTTGAGGACTGTATGCATCCATAGAGTCTCTCCTAAAGCAAGATCCAGGGTACCTGACAATAGGAGCCAGATAACTTCCAATCATATCACAAAGATTCACTTCCTTAGTTCACTACAGGCCCAAAGGGATACCCTAGTAGAAACACAGAAGTAAAAAAGGGTGAACACCAAAAAGTCTATTCATGGTAGAAGGCACTGCTCACAAGATGGGCTCACATATTCAGGTTTTCTCAGGTGTCAACTGTTTGATATCTAGAAAGTTCTTTAACTTCTTAGAGTCTAAGGTGCCAAACAATACCATGCAGATAACACATGCTTCAGGGATTGAGGCCATAGATAAGTGCCAGTCCCCATCCCCTGTGTACAAGTTAAGCTATCATGATGACTTCTTGTGCCACATCCATAGGTTCTTACAGACAATGGTCTTTCTTATCTCATGACATTTTGAAATGATAGCACTTATCACAATCACACTGAATCATAATCATTTATGCAATCATCTGTCTAGCTATAGCGTGAGCTTCCTTAAGGTAGAGACTAATTCTTTCTCACTACTTTATTGCTAGTATGTTATGTATCGCATGGCACCACTCCCTTTTCTTTCAAAGTACACTAAGTAACCACACATGAAAGAAACCCATGAACAAAAAACTAAAGTCACACTAGAGTTCTTCTAAGTTTGCTGCTCTGACTATACATATGCAAAAGTCTCTGAATTCACACTGTTTCTTGGTGAGCCAATAGATAAACACTAAGCCAATTATAACCTATCCCTACCTCCCTGAAATAGCAGGATACATCTGCTCCTCTTTCAGTTTTAGACTTGGAGATATAGAAAATATATATAGTTAAGGACTCAACTCTACCTTATTTTTAAGTAAAAGAAAAGTAGACTTACCTCCCAGATGTTCCATAGAAAACTGATCAATCAGACAGCCCAGCATTAAGTTCATGTTGCCTAGATGACACCAAGGGAGAAGGCATGATCAGGTGAGAGGAAGGAGATCCCCAGAGATCTGTAGTCTCTTCCCTTCCAAATAAGACAGAATGCCTCATGGGAAGCAGAACCTCAAAAACATCTATAGAAAACATTAGATAGAGGGAAATACAAAGCAGTTGAATTTATCCAGTGTTCACAGAACACTGACCCAAGAGGGTCTGTTAATGGGTGATAATTCACATACCCATCATAAGTTTAATCTGGTGGCTTCGAATAAAATGACACTAATGATTAGGAAATATACATGCCAGCAAATTTAAAAAGGACAAACATTTCCACAGAACTAGGAAGATTTGGAGAGAAGACAGTGGCTTGAACTTTTACATAACTGGTAATCTTACAATGTGATAAGGCATATGGACTACCTTGTTAATTCTTAGGTTTGTTTTTTGTTGTCTTATACAAGTAAGTTAGGGGAAAAGGAGAAATTATGGGTGTAAACAATTTCTTTAATCTATAATTTACCATTACATGGATGACTGATGTCAGAAGTTCTTCTGTCTATTTGTTGCTTTTATTGGTTAATGAATAAATCTGTTTATTCATTATCTGTTTATTTATAGGTTAATGAATAAGCCTGTGGCTTAGCAGAATAAAGCAAGGTGGGAATGCCAAGCAGATAGAGGAGGAAAGAACCCAGAGTCAGGTGAGAAGCCATGTAGTAGAAACAGGAGACAGATGCCTCTGCTGGAGCCCACCAAAACTTTTCCAGTAGGCCACAACCTCGTGGTGATGCAGAGATTAATGGAAATGTGTTAGTTTAGTATATAAGGGCTAGCTAGAAAATACGCCTAAGCCATTGTCCAAACAGTATTGCAAATAATATGGTTTCTGCATTATTATTTTGGGTCTGAGTGGCCTGGAACAAATGAACAGTCTCCAACAACAAATGACATTTTGCTTTCTGACTCAAATGCAGATACCTTAGAAAGAATGTTTGAAGAAGTAAAGAAAGTTTTGTCTAAATGGGATTACAAATTGCTCCTGAAAAAAATGCAAAGAGAAGATTCTACCAATTACCTACCTTATAAAACAGTTTATAGAAAATTATAACACAAAATGTTCAAATTAGACTCTTAATGACTTTCAAAGATTGCTGGGAAACATTTCCAATCAATTACCCACTGTTGGCATAACACTTGATATAATAATTCATTTAAACAAAACCTTAGATGGTGACAAAGACTTAAATAGTCCCAGGAAATTGATATTTTTTAAATATTTATTTATGTATTATATATATACAATATTCTGTCTGTGTATATGTCTGCAGGCCAGAAGAGGGCATCAGACCTCATTACAGATGGTTGTGAGCCACCATGTGGTTGCCGGGAATTGAACTCAGGACCTTTGGAAGAGCAGGCAATGCTCTTAACCACTGAGCCATCTCTCCAGCCCAGGAAATTGATATTTTATACTAATAAAGAGTTAACTTGGGTTGAAGAGAGATTATAGAAGGCACATGTGGACAAGGTGGATCCAAATCTTAATTGCATTCTAGTCATATTACCTTCCAGAATTTCCCCTACAGTAATTTTAATGCAGAACAAAGGTATTATCTTAGAATGGATATTTTCAACACATAAATCAAGAGAAAATTAAAAACTTATGTGAAAAAGGTCTCTGAGTTATATAATTAATAAAAGTAAAATTCACACTTTATCAACTAACAGGAATAGACCTAGAAGAGATTATAAGGTCCCTTTCACTACTGATGAAATTAAAATTTATGGGAAAACAGTAAACCCTGGCAAAGACATTGCACAATTTTTTAGGCGAGATTAATAGCAATTATCCCAAAGGTGACAGAATTAACCTTATAAAAAGAACTACTTGAATTCTTCCCCACATTGTACATGACACACCATTGACTGGAGCCTATACATTCTTTACTGATGCAAATTAAAAAAAGTTACAAATCCAAAAACTTAAGTAAGGTGGAACAAAGCTCTTATAATTCTGTCCAAGTTTGTCACACTTTCAGTTAGACTAATCAGATTCTTTAGATATATAGAGATTGTATTCCACATAGATAGGTAATCTTCAGTCACTTCAAAGATCTGTAGAATATGGCACTTAAATAACTTAGGGTTCTGTTGACGTGAGACACGATTACTCCTGGTATCACCAATCTATTCATGAGAGAATGTTGGGCACTGAAGACCCTCGACTTGAAGCTTGTTTTCATCTTGGCAAAACTGGCCTTTGGGCAAAGAACTGCCACTGACTACTGACAAAATGTATGGTGTCTAAGCAGGACAAGCAGGATATAAGAAAAAAGACTGCCAAACCTTGCCAAGACAGGGTAAGACAATTCTGAAATATTTCCTGCCTCTGAAAATGGTCTGTCAGTTACTCTAGGCCTTAGCCAAAGTTGATTGCTCCAACACTGCAAATGAGACTTTGGATGATTGCCCAGGTAGCCAGTTGTCTCTTTCATTTATTGCACATTTTGGAAGTTGCTTGATTGTATTTCCTGTTTACTCAACTAATATTATTTCCCTTCTCAGGTCTTTGATGGGGTAGAAGACTAGATACTTGTAGTTACTTTCCTCTCATGGCTTGGCCAAGCCATTTCTCACACAAGATTTAGACTCCTTAGGATAGGATAATTATTGAAACATTTAGCATATGTTTCTTACTTGATATTGTTTATGCTGGTTGTAATTCTAATTTTTATACTTGATATTTGTTCTTATTGTATATAATTTTGTATTAGGCTTGTGACTCTCTTGTTTAAACAAAAGGGGAAGATGCTGTTGGAACTCTTTCAGCCAATATAGCCTTTAAGATACAAGCCCACTCGGGCAGGGTCTCTTACACTATAAATGTAGTTGTGAAGTTTGTGTGCCCTCACTTTTTCTCTCTATATCGCTCTGCTCCTCTATTCAGTTCCTGTTCCCCACCCATGCAGAGAACTATGATCTGCAAGGTTACCACTCAATAAAGTGTCATTTATTATACTCAGTTCTGAGCTAGTGTGGGACTACTTTATAGCATGCATCTTCACCAACCCTTCTTTGTCTTATGTATTAGAAATATGACCAATTTCCGGCAATGAAATACCTTTTATTTACTGTGATGTATTCATGCAGTGGCATACCACTCAATAAAGAAAATAACAAATTATTGTAATCAATAGTACAAGTGAGTTTCAAAGACATTAAAATCAGTGAAAGAGTTCTAATATAAAGAGAAAAACCATTATCTTAGTATTTCTGTGTATACAACAAGATGCTAAACTAACACCTAATGATAGAAATTAGAGCAACCACTGCTGTTGAGTTAGAAGGAGGTGGTATACATGAAAGTACACAAGATAATCGCACATGTCTTCTCTTAGATATCAGGAAAACAGTGTGTAAATTTGTCAATAATCAATGGATTGCATTCTTAAGATCTTTAAATTTCACTGGATATAAATTCTGTGTTAATTGAATACCGTTGTGAATGAAACTTCAGAACTCATCTCAGGACAGGAACTAAACTTGGAAAAGAAAGGCTTGACGATGGACAGACATGAGAGAAAATGTTTCTACCCTGAATTGTTTACTTCTTCACAACTCTCTTATTTTAGATTCTGTTCCTTGCAACCCAAACTGAATCTAAATGACATTTAAATATCTGAAGCTATACTTTCTGAATATATCATACTTTCTGAATGATTAACTACTGTTCCATTAACATCATGAGTTGCTTTGAAGATTTTAAGAAGTAATATGAATGTGAAAAGGTTTTGAAATATGCAAAAGCTTTTTACTCACATAGAATTCATATCAATCACTCTGATAAAATTTTCAAGTAGAGATTCGGAACATTCCCATGGAGTTCATAAAGCTGATTATCTTTTAAACAAGATAATATATTAATGCCATTTTAATATCTATGGTTCAATTAAGGCAACTGCTAAGAAAATCCTTCCTTGATTCTTGGTATTTTCATATCTGACCCAATCCTCTTCCAAATGGTAAATACTATTAGCATCACCTTGATGTCTTTATTCATCATATAGCTTAGTTCCTGTTATATATGACTTGCCATGTAAGGTTACCTGGAAAGAACACAGATGTAGAGGGTGAGGAAAAGGTTGATGATTCAGTACTGTCAGCCTAGGAAATACATGTGGACAATCAGGAAAGGTACTCTAAGAGTATCTCCAAAATTGCAAGTGTGAAACAAGGCAAAATATGAACTTTTTTCATTAGATTCCAAGTTCCTTTCACATACCAGAGTATGCTTACATTAGAGAGAAATGTCACAGAACTGGTAGGGTAGGGTTTTATTTGTAAATTAGGATTTTCAGAGGAAAGCCACACATGTGATTAAGATTCTAAAAAACTGACTGATAATTAGAATTTTATAATTATGGGTTGCTGGGGTGTTAGACTCATGCCAAATTATCATGAGCTAGCTTTAGTGTCATTAATAGCCATCCATTGTCTACCTCTATGGCTAACCTAATGTCCTTGTGACTATCACATGAATCTTTGAGGTATTTAATAACTTAAAAGACCACCAACTTCACCAACTCAAAAATGCCAGCACGTGCTATCTGAAGCCTATAGTAGAGATTTCATGCACACAGTGTTCCATAACCAATCAATCTGAAGTTCTCACCAATGTATTTGAAAAGTGTCTTGATGTATGACTTTTGGTTCTATGAACCTGTCACCACAGTGAAACCTAGTGTTTCATGTAACCTGAGTCTACGTTCTCACTTAATTCATATTGGCTCAAGAAAAAAAACCATTTTGTTCTTTTTGATGTGAGAGCTATATTTTGCATATACACATTACAGAAGTTCTATTTATCAATCTTACACACTATAGATCACTAGAGAAGAGATGTAAAATAGACCAATACTCCAAAATACTGACACCTATGACATGATGGAAGTCAAATAAACAAAAAAACATGAGCATGTAGATTTTGACTTGTGCCTTCACTGATTGTGAAAGTCAGATTCAAGTTCTTGTCATATTAGGCATGCTGTTTATAATTTCATATTTCTAATTTTGTTCCACACTGGAGTTCACCTTCTTGCCCCATAACTTCTTCACAGCATTTTTTACCTCTGCATTCCTGAGTGTGTAGATGATGGGGTTCAGCATGGGGGTGATGACAGTATAGAACACAGCCACAAGTTTGTCTTCAGTGTAGGTAGAGGCAGGTCTTAAGTAGAGGAAAATGGCGGGTCCAAAGAACAAAACAACCACCATGATATGAGAGGCACAGGTAGATAGGGCCTTCCGCCTCCCCTCAGCAGAATGATTTCTCAAGTTGAACAGGATGACAACATAAGAGGACACCAAGAAAAGGAAGGAAAATACAGAGAATAATCCACTGTTAACAAACATAATAACTCCAACCACAAAGGTGTCAGTGCAGGCCAGCTTAAATAAGGGATGGAGGTCACAGAAGTAATGGTCAATCACATTGGGACCACAAAATGGCAATGGGATAGTGATAAAAATCTGAATTATGGAATGAAAAAAGCCCCCCACCCAGGAACCAGTCACCAGATGGTGACACATGCTCCTACTCATGATAGCTGTGTAGTAAAGAGGTTTGCAGATGGCCACATAACGGTCATAGGCCATCACTGTAAGCAAGAGGATCTCAGTGACCCCAAAGAAATGGAAGAAGAAAATCTGAGCCAGACAGCCCTTCATGGAGATGGTTTTAACTTTGGCAAGTAAGTCAGTGATGAACTTAGGGACAACAGTAGAGGAGTAGCAGATCTCCACCAGGGACAAGTAACTGAGGAAGATGTACATGGGGGAACGCAGACTTTTACTGATGTTGACTGTCACAACAATGAGGCCATTGCCCAGCACTGTGGTCAGGTACACAGGAAGGAACAGCGCAAAGCACACTTTCTGCACTTCTGGATCCTGGAAAAGGCCAGTGATGATCAGTTCAGTCACGTTTTTTACGCTGACCATAGTGTCAGTTCAGGTGTGCCAGAAACCAGTAGCTGAGGGACCTACAATAAAACAAGCAATAGCTGTGACATTATCCACAATGTTTGTATCACATCAAAGAGTGAAAAACTGCTTACAATATGTTGAGGTAAGCTTACTGAATATTAAATATTATCTATTTAACAATTTACTTTAATTACCTTTCTTTTCATTATTAGAAAATGAAAATCAGTAGAAAATGAATAGTAAGAGAAATCAATATTTATTTGCCAAAGATCACATAGAATGTGGTAAAACTTAAGACTCAGACAAGTGCTTCTGACTGTGGGATTCTCTCTAATCCACATAAGATATTCAAAAAGCAGTGAAACACTCACGTGGAAAGCCTGTTTTTGTCATTTGCATAGCATTTAAATAGATACCCTCCTACTAGGAAATCCCCTGGGTACATCTATGACTGACCCGTGTTCCCCATCTTTCTTTTTTGCACCTCAGGAACTTAGTTTCTCACAGATTATTTTCCACCAAAGTCCCCTGCACTGTCTTCTTTCCTTGGCTACACACACTCTTCCCCCTCAAATAATGTAAACAGATATGGCCCCTGTATACAAGTTTTGAGGGTGTGGTGTCTAGATACCAGGACACTCTGGCTTTGGTTGCATCTTATCCCAAGTGCACTTTCAGTGATGCCACCTTGGTTGTTTGAAATGGGATGAGGTTGTGGGGACAGTATTTGCACATTAGAAACCAGCAACACTTCAGAGCTGAGTTTTTGTTAAGGAGAAAGCGTTGTTAGAACATTGCTAAAAGTGTGTGGAAGAGCATTTCCTCTCTAGCCCTGATGTGTCCTTCCAAGGAGAGGATGCTGTAGAAACATATCTATAACATAGGGTATATATGCCATACCCTGACATAGAGGTGTGGACTGAATTTGAAAGGAAAAATTGGGTATACCTAACTGGGCTCTTTTCCTCTTTTGTGTGAAATGTTCCAGGATGAACTTCCAAATCTACTTCAGGGACAACTTCTGTCTGAGTGCTATAGAGAGAGACAATGTTCCCTTTGATGGGTATATCGGAAGTTGCCACAGCTGGTTGTATATATCCAAAGCTTCCACAGCTGGCTGGGTGTATCCAAAGCTGCTTCGGATAGCTGTATGTTTCCTTGTGTGAAGGTCACTGATAACTAATATAAGACAATATTTGTTGCCATCTTTGTAAGAAAGAAAGGCAATCTTCCTCAAACTCAAATGCTATTTTTGTTAAGTTAGCCCAACACCCATATAAACAAAATGACAAACCAAATTTATCAGACACCAAAACAATGTTTCTCATACTTTCTAAAGCAGGAAAAAAATGCAAAGCATTAAATATACATAAAAATGTGAAAATGTTCTGTCTACTCTCAAACAAGAGTCACAATAATATTTTAGGAAGAATATCTCTGTGTGGCAGAAATAAAATTCAAGACTTCAGAAGAGAAAGAGAAGTCAGAAATTCATAGAACCAAAACCAAACTGACTCAAAGAGCTAATGCTTTTAAAGAAACCTTATTCAACTTCAAAATTACATTTAAATTCAAGGACACAACAAGGAATATGCTCAAATTCATCATGGCATGTGCTATGAAATAAGAACAATAATTTTGTGCAAGGCTTTTGAAACACCAAGAATATCCGGTCACCTGAGAAATCAAGTTGCTAAATAGGGAGACAATACAGAATCACTTTACCACATCTTCACTCAGAAGCAAAAAGATATGGACGGGTTAGGAGTGCAAATGTTGGGACTACATTGTGTTTTCACAGAATACCTAAGAGCAAGTAAGACCTAGAACGTGTTCTGGTGATCCCATTACCCTCTAAGCTGCCTGATTTTAGAGCTTTGGTGTCAACATGTCATTCGTATGCCTGTCTCATTTCTCATATCCAACCAGCACACTACATTAATTTCACCTGTATGCATACCAGATCCCAAGTGTGTTCTTTCTGCCTCCATCTTGGGGTCATCTCCTCACACCCAGAAAGCTGATAACTAAATTACCAAAGTCCTTCACTCTCCAGCTGCCCTGCCCCATTCTTCCTGTAATGGAAATCAGAAAATTGTTTTACTACACCCTTTCTTCCTCAGATCATTCTGCTGCTAGCCTGAGTCCCTCTCACTAGTGTTTAAAGATTTGCCACCTGGAAATAACCAGGACAAGCCTGAGTCCCTCTAACTGAGTTTTAATGGCTTTCAAATATGAGCCACGTCAACAATTCTTTTTATTGACCAACAAACTTCAACTTATGTATTTTGAAGTCAGACTCCTCTCTGCCTCTATAAACCTACACTGTTCATTGCACCAGAAACACCCACTCCTTGTCCTTTCTGGTCCTATGCATCTTCTAGGAGCAACTGCAGTACTGTTGGTTCAGTGAGTTTGTATTAATTACACGATCTCATATTATATCTTCTCCTCTCTAAACACTGGGGAAATACTTCAACCATTTTCCTTACATACAAATCTAACTGCATTTCTTCTCTACTAAATCTTACCAACTGTTCCCTACTGCCTTTAGCATGAGTTTTTATATCTTTACAGTAAATGTAAGGCCCCCCTTAAGCTGACTATAAACTCCTTGCACCCTTATTGACATCTGCTACCTGAACACTATGAGTTTTTATTCTAACTTAAAATGTTCTTACCTCTCTCTTTGGTATTCCTTCTAAGTTGTACAATGAACATCACTGCTATGAGAATAAAGCTCTGTAGAATTCTGTCTCATTAGTACCCCATATTTGTTTCAAAGAAATCAATATGATCTTTTATTATTTCAGCTTCTGTATTTTTATCCCTTACTAAGAAATAAATTGTCTAATGTTGAAATTACAATTTTTTGCAATTGTTTGCATCTTGGTGTTAATAGAAAACTTCCTAACATATCGCATCTTTATAAGTACTCTATATGAATTAATATATTTAGCATGTACAACAGACCTGTAAAATTGGTGTGATTATTATCTCTCCCTTTTTACAAATGAGAAAACATAAACACATAGAAGTAAATTAGACTGTCTAGGCTTACACAGCAGCACAGCCAGGATTTGAAAACTGGCAACCAGAGTACAACACCTGTGCTCTTTAACTACAACACTATACATAGTAAGGACATGGCATGTATGTAGCATGTAAATAAAGAGAAATAAAAATGGCCAACTATTAGAAGCAGGGCATGTATTAATTTGACAAATCAAACACAAAACTCTTATCTGATGTTCTATTGAAATATTGCTGATTCATTACAAAAACAAAGGTAAATTTACTAGAACCATTCTGAGACACTCAGAGATGAGAAAATTCACGTAAGGACCCAAGTTTTCAAGCTTTGTCAACAAGGGGAAGAATACATTCGTAGCTTTCTTCTATGAAAAGTAACTCTTGTTTACCTATCTACCATCTGAGACTTTTTTATTTCTTCTCTCTCTAATTCCCACTTCTCTGTTCCTACTCCTTCCCATAGCAGACAATAAATACATTTTTTCAGTCCACTATGGTGCCTCACCTAGAAATAGAGAAGACAAAGTGATCAAGATATGGAAGCACAAATCAGTAGGTGAGTATGGAAACTATATATCAAATAATCTCTTTGAATTTGCATTACACCAAATGGTACCATGCCTGAAAAAAAACAGAAAGCAGAACTTTGTGTGTCAATTATGCCTGATCACTATGTGAAGCAATGGGACTGTTATTTTAATTATTAGATCCAACTTCCTTAAATTCAAATGGTACCTCACAAGAACCCCCAAATTACAAAGGACTTTAAAAATGGACTCTGTAATGCTGTGTAAAATTATCAATTTAAATAACAACAGTCTCCAAAATTTTTTTTAAAGTTTTATTTATTTATTATGTATACAACATTCTGCCCACACGCCAGAGGAGGGCGCCAGATCTCACTACAGATGGTTGTAAGCCACCATGTGGTTGCTGGGAATTGAACTCAGGACCTCTGGAAGAGCAGACGGTGCTCTAAACCACTGAGCCATTTCTCCAGCCCCCCAGTCTCCAAAATTTTATATCTGAAAGAAACTACCTCTTTTAGCAAATAAGCTCTGACTTTGGAAGCAAAATTCATGTCCAGCATCATGTGATTGCTAGGAAACTTTGCACTTTGTTTCCTGGCACATCACCTACCTTTCAGTCAGAAGAGCTGCTGTGTGCTTGCTCTGCCTTAAAAAAAAATCGTAGAACAGTAGGGAATTCAAAGACTCCCAAGATGCACCCAACATGAAATTTATAATGTAGTGAGATGGGGATGACCTCTGTATACTTCCTTTTAAATCATGTTCTTAGCAAATGAGGTCATTTATCTAAGAGCACCACCCAACAGATATCTCACCAACTGCATGATGCACCAAATCCAGATCAATATCAGATAAACCTTCTAAGGGTGATACAGAAAGAATTTGGGGGGATATTTTACTTCCTTTTCAAAGATAGAATGACATAAACTGAGAGAGGTTATGTCCACACCCTAGTTATTTCCAATTACCAGCTCAAAAAAACAGTGCTCCTTCATAACATCTGGATCCTTAAAGGAACTGTGTGGTGGGTACAACTATGACTCAAAGATCTGACCTATCCTCAAGGATAAATCACCAGTGGTCCTGGGAGCTTTTTAAAGTAACAAATATAACACCTAAGACAAATCCTAAAGAAAATTCAAGGAGTTAGAATAGATGATAATATTTGAATCTAAGAAATAAAAGCCACAAAAAGCACCTGAAAAGTTAAGATCCAGTTGCATTGCAGGAATCCTACCTCCTCACTCAGACTCCACGACTTGTGATTAAGTGATCAGAATTTTAAACTATTTAAAATAAATGAAGCTACACACTGTAGTCAAGAGACCAACTTCCCCATAGAATTCCTGTTCTCTAGAGTAAAAATTTACCAAATGAAATATGATGCAAGGACAAAATCAGACGGCTTCAATTAATTACATACATAGCCATACTATCTTAGTGATGCAATGGAAAGGTAATGAATGAAACAAATTCAATGTATTTCCTCCATATATTTCCACTGAAAATAAATACCAGATTATAAATAAAATAGCCCAAAGGCACTAAATCAGGGTAAGCAGTTGGTGAACTACGCCAATATACTCATACCATCTCTCCTCCCTGTTTATTCTTAAATGAAAATGTTGGCTTTGCAGACACCACTCACCCCTGTTGATGTTTGCTGTAGCCATGGTCAACTTCACCATGATCGTTGACATTGTGGCTGACAGCAAGCCCTTGGGCCACATCTTCATAGAGCTGTTTGGAGAAAATTCTCCAAAGACAACAGGAAAATTTTGTGCTTTAACAACTAGAAAGAAAGGATCACTCCTTTCACAGAATTATTCCAAGATTCTTATTCCAGGATGATAACTTCATATGTTGTAATGTAGCATGTAATGTAGGAAGAAATTTGAGGATGAGAACTTCAGCCTGAAGCAAACAGACACTGGCATCTTGCCCATGGAAAATGCTGGACCAATCACCAGCTATTCCTAGTTTTTCAACTGCATTCCAAGACTGAGTGGCTAGATGGCAAACAGGTGATGTTAGCGAAAGTGAAAGAAGACATGAGCATTGTGCAAGCTACAGAGAGTTTAGGGTCCAAGAATGGTAAGACCAGAAAGAATATCTCCATTGCTGACTATGGACAACTCTAATTCTTTTGACTTTCAGACATATTACCCACAAGATCATTCCTTCTGTAATTCAGGAAAGCATCCCTGCCCCCTCTACTCACCAAACCAGAAAAACCACTCTCACTAATTTTCTTTAGAATCCATATTATCCTCATCACTCTCCAAGTCTAGTTGGATTGTGGAGTTAAGTTTATTATTATGAATCAAAATTAAATAGGAAAACATATACATACATATTGGAAGTGTTCGTCTGTGTTCATCAAAACATCTTGTAATTACAAAGGTAAAAGGTGAAAAACATATGCACATATTCTCAGAAACAACAATATTCAAGAGTGCTTTCAGGCCTCGCGGTCCCAGAAATATTCTGCTCTGTGGCAATGTCCACTGGTTTTGCTGAGTGACTGACTGACTCCACAGGTCTTACATTGCAGGAACCTATTGGACAAGGGCTCATATGCTGGTCCAAATTTAGGCCACACAACTCCCAGAGGTGTTATATGTGATTTGACAAGCTAGTTCAGTAATGTGCTTAGTGTAAGTATGAGGAGCTGAGTGTAACAACCAGAACACAAATAGATGTGGAACGCTTAAAAGTTTCGGATAGGAAGAGAGAGGGAAGTTTTTAAGGTTCATTGGTTACCCAGCTTAACCAAATCAGCATACATTAGACAAATAAGGGATTCTGTTTTCAAACAAACAAAAAACCAAGTGATCAACACATGGGAAATAATATTTGAAGTTGAGATCTGGCCTTCAGATGCTAGTGAACACAGATATACATACACACACATGCATATTCACACAGACACTCAAAAAAAACTTCAACATGTATATTATCAGATTAAATAGTCAAGATAATCATATGGATGTCTTCCTAGTGTTTGTCTTGCTAAATGTAGGTAAAAACTGTTGTTCACAGAAGTTGGGCACCTTAACTCTCTGGCTACAGCTGGAAGACAATCAAAATATCCTAAGAATTGCAGAGCCAGAGATCCCTTAAAATTTAATACTGAAAAAAATGTGCTCTTCAGTGTGAAAATGTTCAAGTAGCATCTGTAAGGCTTGAGCATCAAGAATTGCACATCAGCCACAAAAGTTGATTACATATCAATAATTGTTGAAATAGGAGCAGCGGGGCTTCGTCCCCAGCACCCTGGCCGCCCACCCGGCTAGCTTTACCCGAAATAATTACACGGACACTGTATTCTTTTAAGCACTGCTTGGCCCATAGTTTCAGCCTCTTAACCCATTTCGAATCATGTGAGTAGGCACCCCAAGGTGCACTTACCGGGAAGATTCTAGCCTATGTCCATCTTGGGTAGGAGCTTCATGCCTCTGCCTCAGAGAGCAGAGCTATCACGAGGGGAGCATGGCATCTCTGTCTGAGGCGTCTGGCTCTGAGCGGAGCTGCATGCTTTCTGACTTCACTTCCTCTTCCTGCCAGCATACTATTCTGTTTACTCCACCCACCTATGTTCTAACCAATAAAATGGGCCAAGCCAGTTTCTTTATTAGACAATGACCTTCCTCCATCAAATAGTTACAAAGCATCTGCTATGATATTCACATCTACTAGGAAGAGACCATGAATAGTCCTCTACTTGATAACTTATATTTTGAGGAACACATTTATAATCATTATACTAAAAACTGATAGAGCAATGAAAATTTTGGAAACAATTCTTCTCAAGAAGGAAAGCAATCCTTCACAAAGCAGATGGTTTAAAGCAGGACTCTACAAGTTTTCTGTATAAGAAAAGGAAATAAATTCATTCCAGGTAGGGCAATTTCTTGGGAAATCGATGGTCACTTGTGAACATTCATGCATAAACAAGAAACAGCAGAAGCATCAAGAAAACGAAGACTCTGTGCTGCCATTAAACACACTATTCACCTAAAGCTTCAAAGAACACATACAAAAAAGAAAATCAGGAAAATTCATAAGATTTAGTGGCACCAAAGATGCTACATCTCTCTACTAAGAAAGGATGTTTTTATAAGTTCCATCCATCCATTTACCTTCAAATTTCATGATTTTATTTTTTAACAGTCAAGTGATATTTCTTGCCTCATTCTTCTGTTAAGGGACATCTAGGTTCTTTCCAGTTTCTAGGTATTATGAGTAGAACAGCAATGAGCATGTCTGAGCAAGTTTCCTTGTGGTACAGTGGAGTGTCTTTTGGGTATGTGCCCAAGAATGGTATAGTTAGATCTTGAGATGAATTGATTCTTATCTTTCGGAGTAACTGTCATACTGATTTCCATGGTGGATGTACAAGTTTATACCCTATCCGCAATAGATGAGTGCTCCCCTTAATCCACATGCTTTTCAGCATTGTGTTATTGATCTTATCCATTTTGACAGGTATAAGATGAAATCTCAATGTACTTTTGATTTACATTTCCCTCATGGCTAAGGATGCTAAACATTTCTTAAATGTTTCTCAACTGCTTGCATTTCTCCTATTGAAAATTCTCTGATTAAGTTTGTACCCCATTTTCAACTTAATTATTTGGGTTTGGGATATCTTAGCTTCTTGAGTTCTTTATATATTTTGGATATCAGCCCTCTCTCAGACGCAGAGTTAATAAAAATCTTTTTCCATTCTGAGGATGCCTCTTAGTCCTCATGATATGTTCTTTGTCTTGCAAAAACTTTTTATTATTGTGAGGAACTGCTTATTAATTACTTATCTTAGTGCCTGTATTGACAGTGTTCTGTTCAGAAAGCCATCTCCTCTGCCAATGTGTTCAAGGCTGTTCCCCATTTTCTCTCCTATCAGGTTCAGTGTATCTGGTTTTATGTTGAGGTCTTTGATCCACTTAGGGTTGAGTTTTGTCCAGGGTGCTGAGTATGGTCTATTTGAAATCTTCTACACATGGACGTAAATCCACATACCTATAGATACCTTATTTTTTATAACAAAGACAGAAATTGACACTGGAAAAAAGACATTATCTTCAACAAATGGGGCTGATCAAATTGGAATGTGTATGCTATTTTTAGTATCATCTTCATTTATAAATTTTGAACATTGTAAGAGGCCCTAAAGTAATTTCTTAAATGCCAAAATGTCACAAGAACTGAAATTGTTCACAGGAATTGTCTAGTGATCATAATTGGTATATCATACAAGATCCTAAGAAGCAATCAGAATAACAGAAAAATCCTTGGATGCAATTTAAATGATACATTTTCCACATAAGAAAGGATAATCAGATTATTAACCTTATCCGCCAATATCTCCTGATTAATTCCTCTGGCTCATTCCCTTTCTAAGCTAAATGTAAAGAACTTTCTTTTTAAGTTGTTATCCTGAGGTATTTAAATAAATAAAGCAAAGAGTAAATTTACGCAAAGCGTATTTATAAAAATATTCACTTTATGCTGGGTGCATCTGGGTTAAGAAATTTCTTCCAATGATTTGCATTGCTTCATAATAATTACAAGTGTAAACAATAATTAAATGTTCAAAATAGCTAGTAGAGCCACCTTCTTTCCTTTCTGCCACCACCATGCCATCCAGACTGAGGAAGACCTGGAAACTCCGGGGCCACGTGAGCCACGGCCATGGCCGCATTGGTAAACACCGCAAGCATCCGGGAGGACGCGGGAACGCTGGAGGCATGCATCATCACAGGATCAACTTCGACAAATATCATCCAGGTTACTTCGGGAAAGTTGGGATGAGGCATTACCACTTAAAGAGGAACCAGAGCTTCTGCCCGACTGTCAACCTGGATAAACTGTGGACACTGGTCAGTGAGCAGACCCGGGTCAATGCTGCCAAGAACAAGACTGGAGTAGCTCCCATCATTGATGTCGTGCAATCGGGCTACTACAAAGTTCTGGGGAAGGGAAAGCTCCCTAAGCAGCCTGTCATCGTGAAAGCCAAATTTTTCAGCAGAAGAGCTGAAGAGAAGATAAAGGGTGTTGGAGGTGCCTGTGTTCTGGTGGCTTGAAGCCACTCAGGGAGGCCAATTAAATGCTAACACTTAAAAAAAAATAGCTAGTAGAGATGATGAGAAATTTTTCCAACATGAGAAATGCTAAGTGGTCAAGGTGATACACATGACAATTTCCGTGATTAGATAGATTACTTTACATTTCATACATGTATTGAGATTATTATATTCTACCCCATAAATTTGTTACTGTTTCTTTTTTAAACACATGTTTTCCTTTGGAGAAAAAGTACATTTTTTTCTTCTTTTAATTACAACATTTCTCCTTTTGCTTTCCTCCCACCAAATCTTCCACTTTACTTTCCCCCTCTCTCCTTCAAATTCACAGCCTCTTTTTTCACTAATCATTATTGCATGCACATGTGTTTATATATATAAATATTCCTAAGTATAACCCGTTCAGTCTGTAAAATGTTACTTGTATGTATGCTTTCAGGGCTTACCTAAAACTACAAATTTTTAATGGGTTTTACATTTTTACTCGGCTTGAATATTCAAATCACTCAAGGCATGATAAAAGCAGTTATCAGGAAGATAATCAAGTTCCATAAACTTCCAGAGGGGCAGATCAGCATTGTGTTTGTAGGCAACACTAGGTTACCATGG
Organism: Microtus agrestis; assembly: GCA_902806775.1. NCBI lineage: Eukaryota > Metazoa > Chordata > Mammalia > Rodentia > Cricetidae > Microtus > Microtus agrestis. The sequence continues at coordinate 66,585 of CADCXT010002242.1, forward strand.
AGTTTTGACCTATTAATAAGAATCACAGAAGCAGCAATGTGGTATCCTTATGTCTATGACCACCATTTTATAATATCTCACAGAAAATAGATTCATGCCAATGATAATTTACATTTTTTAAAATAAAATCCTTCTTCTAGCTGTCTTTCACTCCATCTCTACGGGAATTTTTTTGTTGTTTATTTGTTATATACCAATCCCAGCTCCCCCTCCCTCTTCTTCTCCCATTCCCCTCTTTTCCCCCCATCTGACCTCCAATATGCTCCTCAGAGAACTTAAGGCCTCCCCTGGGAAGTCAACTAGGACTGTCCTCTTCCCTCATTGAGACAGGGCTAAGGCCCTTCCCCTTCCCCATGACTAGCATCCCTACGTTTTTCTGACCCACAACTTTCTCATGGCATTTTTCACCTCTGAATTTCTGAGTGTGTAGATGATGGGGTTTAGCATGGGGGTGATGACTGTGTAGAAAACAGCCACAAGTTTGTCTTCAGTAAAAGTAGAGGAAGGCCGCATGTAGAGGAATATGGCAGGTCCAAAGAACAAGATGACCACAGTGATGTGAGAGGCACAGGTGGAAAGGGCCTTGCGCCTCCCCTCTGCAGAATGATTTCTCAAGTTGGCAAGGATAATGACATAGGAAGACACCAAGACGAGGAAGGAACACAGAGCAATTAAGCCACTATTAGCCATTACGGTGACACTCTCCACAAAGGTATCAGTGCAAGCCAGCTTGAATAGCGGCTGGAGATCACAAAAGTAGTGATCAATCACATTGGGACCACAGAAGGGCAACTGAATAGTGATAAGAACCTGAATTAGAGAATGCAAAAAGCCCCCCAGCCACGAAACACCCACCAGCATGTGACACACTTGATGACTCATGATATTCATATAGTGAAGAGGTTTGCAGATGGCCACATAGCGATCATAGGCCATGACCACAAGCAAAAATATCTCAGCAACTCCCCAAAAATGGAAAAAGAATATCTGAGTTAGACAGCCCTTCAAGGAGATGGTTTTAACTTTGGCAAGTAAGTCAGTGATGAACTTAGGGACAACAGTAGAGGAGTAACAGATCTCTACCAATGACAAAGAGCTGAGGAAGATGTACATGGGAGAACGCAGACTCTTACTGACACTGACTATTGTGACAATGAGGCCATTGCCCAGCATTGTGGCCAGGTACACGGGAAGGAACAGCACAAAGCACACCTTCTGCACCTCTGGATCCTGGAAAAGGCCAGTGATGATCAGTTCAGTCACATTATTTGCCTTGCCCATGTTTTCATATCAGGAGTGGACATCAGGCAGGGACCAGCCTGAAATTAAAAAAAAATGTAGCACCAGTTTACACCATTTACAGGATCTCAGAGGAAGCAAACCATGTACTAATCACTCCTTTACCCAATAGACAATAATTCAGAATTCAACATGGCACTCTAACATTTTATATTATACTTAGTTTTATCACTGGAAAACAGAAATTCAGAGGAATGATTGCTTACTCATAACCACGTAGACAAAGGTCACTTCTCAGTTCAGGACCATTCTTTCTAGCTTCTGGTATATATTTATGACAATGTATTCTGAATTTGGGCAGTCGTTCCTGCTAAGAACCTGCATTTGTACTCCTTTACTGTATTTTGATACCTCTTCTTCTTCTTGGGGAATTGGCATATTTCTTCCCCTCTATTCTTTGTTTCTTTCATCTCTTTCTTAAGAAGTATCCACTACCTGTTGTATTAATGCATGTCAAAAATCTCACCAGTTATCAAGCAAATTCCCATAAAATATAAAAAGAAATATACACTGTAAAAATTGATCAACATATTTTTACTTGAAAAGATGACTAGCAAACAAGAGATAGCAAGTACTAATGTTGAAGTTATGGTTGGCCTCATGTTTAGTTGTTGAAGACCAGAGAACAAACTACTGTCAAATGGCTGCATGGGCAATTCCACAAGTGAGTTGCAAAGAAGTTTAACCCAACACAAGTATTGGGGGCAGTGTGTCACAACCATTTAATAAATCTGTCCCAGGCTCCACATTCGAGAGCACTACCTTGATATCCTTTTGTCAGTCAAAGCCACAGTATTTACATATTGTAAATCACCAAACACAACAAATCATTTTATTTTTATTAAGAAGACTCATTTTCAATTACACAACTTGGTAGAGACTATCGAAGAGAGATTTTCTTCCCTGTTACAGTAAATATACACTTCAGCCACACCCTGTAGGAGAGCTGAGTGGACTTAGAAGAAGAGACGAGGCATACACAGTAGGTCCTTACTCGCTCCTCCTCCTCACAAGTATTTCAGATAGCATGCTTTTTCCTTGGAGCATCTATCTCTGTGTTTGTGTTTATCCAATGCTGCCATGCCTGTGTGCATATGTTGTTCGAACTCACGAGTAAACTACACAACAGCTCTTTGGACAGATGTAAACCACCATCTCCCTTATCATCTTCATCAACAAGACAATACTTTCTGCTCACTCCAGTGCCTCCCTTCTGAATTACTTCAGCTTTCATGGGGGCAGGAGCAGGTATACTAAGTTTCCCACAAACATAGAATGTATGAACTGATGCCACTTTACAACACGATAAACTAAATCATCTAAGTACATACCAAACCTATGGTGAAACTATATATCTACCCAAATAGGAAGCATACTCTCTTAACTTTACTGAGCAAGCAAGCAATTGCTATGTGACCAAAAGAAGAAATGAACCAGTCATTCATTAACAGAATCCATAGACAAAGGTACACAAAGAGAAGAGTTCAAATTAAATATGACCACTGTTAGAAATTTTAGGTGTATTTACTTAAATAAACACATAACTTTTCTGTAAGCTTAAACACAATTTAATCTTGATCTATTACAGAAATTAAGATAAATTTACTAGGACAAATATAAGACATCACTTGGAGATAGAATAATTGTGGAGCTCCACAGTGTTCCAGGCTTCATCCGTAACTCCTTTGGGAATGACCCTTGCCTCTGAAAATTACTCTCTCTCTCTCTCTCTCTCTCTCTCTCTCTCTCTCTCTCTCTCTCTCTCTCTCTCCTGCCTGTTCTTCTTCCCCTCCATGTCCTCGCTCACCCATTCAAACTCCCTCTGCCACTGAGATGGTAAGAAATATCTCCTGCTTTGCTTCATTCTAGAACAAATGATAGAACATAGACCATGACTAATGAAAATATGAGATCCCTTGATGTACTAATGTAACTGACCTTGGAATGAAGTAAAGAACCTCTACCAATATAGGCGCCAACCTGGCAATCCCCAAATAGTAAATTATAGTATACATAACTATAAAGGAATTTCAGTAACATCACATTTCATGCTATGGATTTTATATCATTATTCTCTACTCAACCACCTCTTCATCTCGAAAGTGAATTCTTATGGCTCTAATAAAAAAAAATTAACTAGCCCAAAATCCTATGTCAGCTGAGAAACTCTGCACCTTGCTAGTCACACCACCTACCTTTATATCAGAACAGCTGCTGTGCTCTTATGCATTCTTTGAACAAGTGAATAGCATGAATTTCAAGTAGACTCAGTGTGCTTCCAAGTCAGCATGATGTTAGGAACCCTGCTGGAACACATCACTACTCACGGTTTGTTCGGACTTAGGAAAACTGGAGTGGGAAAATAACTGGATTTCGTGCCTGAAAATGCTGGTCCTGGAGCAAGCAAGATCTGTGGGCTGTTACTACCCAGCTGATCGAAGACCCTCCACTCATACTCAAGTAAGCCACTCTGGGAGTAGTGCTGAAAAGAATTTAAAGAAAGATTGTTCCAACTCTTTCTTTTTGTATATGAGGTGGCACGGGCTAAGAGGAGACTGTTGTCTTTCCAACACACTCTAATAATTTCTGGGTACTATGTTAGAAATCATTATTCTGTCAAAAAGTACTAGGCTATCATTGGTGATATGTGGTGACTATTGTTACCGTAGTTAAGAAGTTGGCTTTATCTCCTAGAACATATCATCAAAAGGATTCTGGCAGCTTTTCAAAACAAAACACAGTAGGCAGAGTCTAATTTAAATCACAAAAGTGGAAAATTCACAGCATCTGCATTTAGATTTGTAATTTTGAAGAAACAAAATCCTTAAGAATAGTAAACTCAGAGTCTCTGGATCCTGTTTTAATAAATAACTACCCAACCCACACCAACTGCAAGCATTGCAATTGAATTCTCACATACTAGAACTGTTTTTTAGTAAATCAGCCCTCATGTTATAACCAAGAGACCAACTTCTCCATGGAATTTCTTTTCCCTAGAGTAAAACTTGCCAAATAAAATTGAAAAAAGTTTCAAAATCTATTCCAATTATTTTTCCCGTCTCTTCCATGTTGTTTTGCACACACTAGAGAGAAAGTGTTGAAAGCTAGGCATGCAGGGGCCATTTGACTAAACTTACCAACTGAAAATCAATTCCAGATGAATAAGGAAAGAAAAGAAGCCCTCTGGACACTGGTGTGATCAGTACTGGAGTCACTATCCACCTATAGCTATGCCACTCCACTTCCCCATCTCATTTTTTATTTAAAATTTTCATTATCATAAGAGTCTACAAGCCTATCATTGCTAAATCCTTCCCTTAAATGCCACCTCCATGCCTTTGTGTGTATTCTGTATATAAAAGCATTTAGCCTCTTTGTAGCTCTTTCCGTCTGTCAAGAACAGTTGTCCAGTCATGAAATATAGCACGAACTTCTTCTGAAACAGAGGTGGTTTGTTGATCCTTCCATTCATCCATTAATTAATACAATACTGAATTCTATAATGTTCTAAATTCTGCTATAGGTACTAAGCAATACACTGTATAAAGATAAAGTCACTAAACCTCATGAATGCAGCATCCTTAATTTTCCTTTTAGGATATAACTGAGTTAGAGAGGAAATGAAAAAAAAAATGACTCCAGACAGTCAACTCAATCCTTTCAAGGACAGAAAAAAATAAATATGTCAAAAATAGTAGTGGAAAAAAGCACATGGTAAGACCTTATCGTGGAAAACATCACACAGTTTTGTTCAACAACATAGATAAATGAATCTCAAGCCCTCCCTACAGCATAGCTTTCCTGGTTCCAGAAGGTGCTATGCAGGCTCAGTTATCTTACCCGGTGCTGGGCCATACATGCTACAATACTGGCATACCGGGAACAATATGCCTGCTTGTGCAATAGTGCCGTGATTGTTATGAAGTAACCAACTGGTCTCTGAATAGATTTGAGACCTGTTCCACTGCAAGGAATTCATGCCTGACCAATAGCCCATAGCTAGGAGGGTCATAGACCCTAAGGTAAAACTTATTGTGGTCATTGTTGTTGTTGCTAAATGGTCATGTAGTCAAACTACCTTCTAAATATTATGTTTGTGTTTATATCCACTGTGGTGGCTATTCTTTGTCATCAACTTGACTATATCAGGATTGAACTAAAATCCAGAAGTGGACAGCAAACTTGTGATCCAAATCTTGAGGCAGGAAGACAATATGCCTTTGATCAGGATCTTGAAGCAGGAAGGCACACCTTTAATTTGGGCTACACCTTCTGTTATATATGAGGAAACCTATACATAAGGTAGCTTTTATAAGAATAATGTAAAAAGAAAGGGTTCATTCATTCTTGGCCTGCTTGTCCTCACCTTGTAAGCACATCCATTACTTCCCTGGCACTAGAGCCAACTTCTTCAGGGTTCTAGCATACACAGACCAGCTGAGACATCCAGTCTCATGGGACTGAGAAACTACTGGATTTGTAAACTTTCCTTTCACAACACTTAGCCATGTTGGACTGAAGCTCGTAAGTCATTTCCAATAAATTCCCATGTGTGTGTTTGTATACGTATGTATGTATGTGTGTGTTTGTATGGAGGGGGGGAGAGATTCATTCTATAAGTTCTGTGACTCTAGAGAACCCTGACTAATACACCCACAGACCTGGGCTACTCTCAACCATGGTCATAAAAATCTTTTTGCAGTGGGTAACATACAGTGAAGAGATTCATAACAAGTCAAAGTGCTGAGAATAGAGAACTGTGAATATTAAACCCTTAAAGAGATCTTTTTAATCCCAGTCCCGAAATTCAGGGAAAGTCACATAGGCGGAGGCAGAAAGATAAGAAGAAGATGGGGAGGAGTCCTGTGAAATTCTGCCATCTAGCTACGGCATGGATATTGCACTCTTTAACTCACAGAAGCTGTGGTTCCAAGCACAAGATCTCCCAAAAATCAAGCCAGTCAATGGTCCAGTATGAATGGAGGAGGAGCTAATGAGGTCCTCCTAATTTAGGAGCTATTGGCAGTTGATAACCACTAGGGGAGGGTGAATCCTTCTTTGGGGATGTTGCAGTTGATAGGTTGACCATCCAGCAGATGGATCCACTCTCAAGTACGTATGACACAAATTAATTAGATTTTGTAGAATATTTCTTTAATAGAGAAGTGTCAGAGGTACACACCTTGAATCCCAGTATTTGAGAGGCAGAGGTAAGCAAATCTATCTGAATTCAAGGTCAGCCTAGTCTACAAAGTTAGTTCTAGGACTACATAGAGAGACCCTGTCTTTAAATTAAACAACAACAACAAAAAAAAAAACCCAGAAAGATGAGAACATAAAGATACAAAAAGGATATGTTATGAATAAGTCTAGGAGAACATGGGGAGATGGAAATTAGGTATGACCAAAATATATTTTGTATTTATATGTGACACTCTCAAACAATAATGCTTTTAAGTTTTTGAGAAAACATAAATGATTTATTTAGGCTAGCACACCAACAATTTAATCATATAAGTCTGTAATACTTTATACATTATTATGTATTTCACATTCTGAGTTTCATAATATCTTTACCATCAAGAATAAAATTTTTATACTTCAGTACATTCAAATTAGGTTCAATTAAATTTTTTGAGTTACATCGCAAATAAAACAGGCAAAGTTGGATTCCTAAAATATGAGAAAAAACCACTGAACATCAGTAAGCAAGTGTCTTTCTGGTAGAATGAAGCATCTTTCAGGTAAATGCCCAAGAGTGAACCATGTGATAGATTGAATCCCATATTCCTGAGGAACAACCACCATGATTTTCATAGTAGTTGCATGAGTTTGCACTCCTAGCAGCAAAGGATGAGTGTTCCCCTTACAACACATCCTTGCCAGCATAAGCTGGCAGTGAATAATAAAACTGAAGACGATATCAGAAGATAGAAAGATCTTTCATACTCATGGATCGTAGAATTAATATAGAAAAATGATCATCTTAACCAAAATCAAGCTATAGATCAATGCATTCCCCATCAAAAACCCAACACAATTCCTCACAGATCTTAAAAGGAAAATTTTCAGCTTCATTTGGAAACAGAAACAAAAAAAAATCAAGAATAGCTAAAACAATCCTGAACAAAGAATAACTGCTGTAGTTGTTACTATCCCCAATTTCAAATTACACTACAAAGCTCTTCCAATGGAGGAACTGCATATATGGCTAATTATAATAAAAATTATGGAGCATAACAAGGCTCCTTCAAAGCAACTCATACAAGTTGCCAGCAGATCCTGATGCAAACGGATCTGGCTTGTTGACACCAAGCTGACCTTTGCTAAGACAAGGTGAAAAGCCCTTACAATGCATCATGAAAAAACCCGACCTATATATATTTGGGGTCGAGGATGTGTTTGTGCTTTTTTCACAGAAAGAAAATGAATTCTGAATGTGATGTCGAGGCTGCAGACACAGAAGAGTTCCAGACTTCCAGAGGTGATTGAGGAGAGATATTTGGTCCGGTCTTCCCTACCCCCAAGGAAAGGAGTGCCTGCTGACAAAACCAGCTACACCACTCTGCATGGTGTCACCCAGCCCCCAGAATCCAGGGAGACCCGGCTGACATAAGGGCCAGGATGTGCTCCATGTACCTGAAACCAGCTCGCCTCACCCTGGCTACCCCACCTGTCCAGGAGCACAAATGCTAAACTGCTTCTGCAGCTTGAACTCTGGTCTGCTTTGGAGCTGAGTTGCAGACTAAACATCAGACTGCTTTAAACCTTGGGACACAGAACTCATTTTAATTAAAATATTAACCTCTCTTCACTTAAGAAGGGGGAAAATTGGGGGTTCCTGTGACTGTTGCCCAGAGGCTGGAACTGGCGATATATGATAACAACAATGTAGGTCATTGTACTCCCACTGAATTTGAGCTAACGATACTTGTAACTGCTTATAGATAATGGGTAAAGTCTGACACATGTTGTAAAGTGTTTGGTTTTAATGCATAGGTTTAAAATTTTGGATTTTGAGCCCTTTTACACTGCCCTAATTTTTTGGCAGGCAGCACACGTAACTATATGTGGAGTAGGCACTTAGGAATGTGGTCATTCCATAGGCCAGACTAAAAGGTGAATACTGGGTTGGGAAAAAGCCCTTTCTTCTTCTCTGGAGATGGAGTTACTGGTGCCAAAACTATATCATTATATCTTTTGTTTGAGGAGCTCTTCAGAGTCTTTTCATTAATGACAGACGCAGGGACCCAATGACGGGAGTTAATGTGGATCCTCGCCTGAAGAGCACACCATACAGAGGTTGTAGAAACCGGCTCAACATGGCATGGTTCAGGTATGAGGGTGCTCTCCACATGGCCTAAGACAGGGTACCCTGTGATCTGCTTACTTTAATCCTGCTAGATGCCTTTTACTTGAGGAGCTCCAAGGACGGGCGACTTATGGCAGGATAATCCCCCAACCTAAGGCAGGGCCCTGGGAACCCTAGGAAGGGTAAGGGGGAAAAAAAAAGGCCTGGTCCCCACTTGACCTAGTAGTCATCGGGCACCCCTCTGTTCCCAGGAGAGAGGGATCACTTCACCACCCGAGAGGAGGGTCTCTCCTTGTCTCAGTCCCTTCTCCTTTGCTCTGACACCATGGTTGACTCTGACTGGTGCTCTCCACTTGATAGCTGCCTGCCTTTGTATGGGAGGGGGGAGGGGATCTGTTGGGAGCTGTTTCCCCCTAGAGATCATTGCAGGAACCATCGCCCTGGGGAGACTATGGGGAACCCCACACCCATGGTTGTACTGGGATTGGTTCTGTTGCCCCACACCCAGTTGAAGCTGTTAATGGAGAAAAATAAAATAAAAAAAAAAAGAAGTAAAGGTTAAACTCCATGAGCTATGTCTTTTACAGCAAGGGATAAAATCAAAACTGAGTTATTTCCTTTGATCTTTATAGTCATTAAATTTAATAGTTACTAAATTATATGGGAAAAAACATTGCTTATTTTAACATGTACGTAATAATAGAAAATTAATAGTTCTCCATTTGTTACCCATTCCTTATTTAGTTTATCATATGAATATTTTATGTATAGATTCCCTATCAGTGGATGATGTATAGGACTTCATTCATAAATGATGTTAGATCAATAAATAATTACATAATACACAGAAAGATGTAAATTGACATCTGCAAATAACTTTTTTGTAATTGCTTTACTTTAATGAGTGCTTCAAACTTTGTAAAAGCAAGAGTACATTTAACTATGAATAAATTTTTGAGGAAAATAAAAAAAAAAAGAATAGCTAAAACAATCCTGAACAAAGAATAACTGCTGTAGTTGTTACTATCCCCAATTTCAAATTACACTACAAAGCTATAGTAATGCAAACTGCATGGTATTGGCAAAGAAATGCACATTGATAATTGATTGATTGATTGATTGGAATTGAAAACCGTGACATAATTCTATATACACATTTTAATTTTTAATAAAACATTGGTAAAATTATCTACTATAAAGGTAGTAGAAAAGAGAATCCCATGCCAGGAACTTTGGCTGATGCCATTATAAGAACGAGGGCAATTTTTACTGAAAATTTTTTTGAGAGAAACAAAAAAATTTTTTGGGAGAGGAATAAAGATATGTTTTTTTTCTAGCCAGACTAAAGAAACTGGGTGGGGAAAATCTGGAGATGGAGTACTGGTGCCAAACTATATCAGTATATCTTTTTTTTGGGGGGCCCTTCAGATTTTTTTTTTTAATAAAAGAGGAAAAAAAAAAAAAAAGGAAGTAATTTTTTAAACACATGAGGGTTGTGGAAACCGGCTCACATGGCGGTAGTAGCTCCATGGCTGTATTGCTGTATGGGGCGGCTTGAGGAAAAAAAAGGAAAAAAAGATGTTTGAGATTTATGCCATAAAAAAAATAAAAATAAAAAAAAAAAAAAAAAAATGAAAATTGAAAGAAAAACAAAATAAAAAAACAACAACAAAAAAAACAGTAAGTAGCCATCACAAAACTCCAGTTGAGACATTGTAATGACTAGAATAAAAATAGGAGCAATTAAGAATTTAGGAAAGGTTAAGACTCTAGATATATTCTGAAGGTAGAGTTCACAAGATTTACACAAATTTTGATGGAGTGAAAGAAAATAAATCAACGAAGCAGGTAAGATTAATCAAAGCTTGATTGCTTGTCCTGTGGCTTTGCCTTTTATTTTGTTTAACTTGTTGTTGCTGTTGTTGTTTAATAAAGTGAAATGAGGGCCATGAAGATGATTTGGTAAGTGAAAATGCTTGCTTTAAAGGAGGATCACCTGAGTTTGATCTTCAGGACCCACCTGATTGAAGGAAAGACTTTACTTTGACAACTTGTGCTCTGACCTCCTATAGTGCTGTGCTTTGTGCAAGCAAATTAATACACACTTGCACACATAATTACATTAAATTAGTGTCCTTGTTAGGGTTGCTATTGCTATGATAAAACACCATGACCAGAGCATTTTGGGAACAAAAAGGTTTATTTGATTTATACTTCCATATCATTATTCATCGTTGAAGGAAATAGGGTTAAGAACTCAAACAGAATAGGAATCTGGAGGCAGGAACTAATTCAGAGGCAATGGAGGAGTGTTGCTTACTGGCTTGTTCCTCACGTCTTGCTCATCCTGCTTTCCTAGAAAACCATGTACCACAATTTCAAGGATGGTACCACCCACAGTGTACTCTGCCCTCCCACACCAATCAATAATTAAGAAAATTCCCTACAGGCTTGCCTACAGCTGGATCTTGTGGAGGCATTTTCTCAGTCACCCACTGTACCAAATTACAAAATCTTGATTCTGTGAGGTGCACTTTCACACAGCATGCAGTTCAATTTCACAGAGAAACAAAGGGTTTCATATTCTTCAAAAAAGTAAGTTCACTGTTTATTTATAGGAATAAAGATTTGAAACATTCCAAAATGGCTATATGTATTATAGTATAGCCCTAGCAGGAGATATTTTACAGATGCTTAAAATGAAAAATTTAGGATGGACCATAAAGAACAACTCTAGAATTATCAAGCCCTATGAATTTTTTCTACTCATTTTGCAAATTAGGAATTCAACATTATTCCAAACTCATGACCATACAAAGACTCAGCCTCTATTTTTTATCTACTTTCACTGTCCTGATCCATAGAATCTTCATGGCTTTCTTCACTTCTGCATTTCTTAGGGAATAGATGATAGGGTTGAGGAGGGGAGTTATCACTGTGTAGAACACAGCTACCATCTTGTCTACAGGCAAAGTGGCTGATGGTCTCAGATAGATAAAGACACAGGGTGCAAAGAATAAGACAACTACAGTGACATGGGACCCACAGGTGGACAGAGCTTTGCGCCGCCCCTCAGAACTCTGAGTTCTCAGATGAAACAAGATAATCACGTAGGATGCTAAGAGAACCACAAAACTGATGACAGAAAATGTTCCCCCATTGGCAACAATCAGCAGGCCATTGAGGAAGGTATCTGAGCAGGCAAGTTTGAGCAGAGGAAGAACATCACAGAAATAATGGTCAATGATATTGGGACCACAGAATGGTAAGTGAAAGATGAGAAGAATTTGGGCAATAGAATGCACAAAGCCTCCCATCCACGCTGTTCCCACAAGGACAGCACACACCTGTCTGTTCATGATACTGGTGTAGTGCAGGGGCTTGCAGATGGCCACATAGCGGTCATAGGCCATCACTGTGAGCAGGAACATCTCAATACCACCAAAGAAGTGGATGAAGAAAAGCTGTGTCATGCAGCCCCATACAGATATGGATTTCTTCTGAGCTAGGAGATCAAAGATGAGTTTGGGCACTGTTGTAGAGGAGTAGCAGATCTCCACAAAGGAGAGGGAGCTAAGGAAGAAGTACATGGGGGATCCAAGACTTCTGCTGGCTGCGACAGTGACCACCATGAGGAGATTACCAAGAGCAATGGATGTGTACAAGAGCAGAAATATCACAGAGCAAACTCTCTGCACCTCTTGATTGGGAGAGAGTCCCAGAAAAATGAACTCAGTTACATTGTGTATGTTAGCCATGGGGGAGCAAGTAGTTTGGTATGATCTGAAATGAAAAATGAGGAGTTAGTAATGTGGGGAAGGAAGAACATGCCATGAGGACTGAGAGAAATGTAAATGTGTTGTTATTTCAGGAATAGTGAGGGAAATAGCAAAGTATGATGCTATAGGAGAGATGACATCAGTATCTGAAAGGCTGCTAGGGACTTTGGACTTTACCCTGAAACCAAGGTCCATCAGCAAGATTGTCTATTATCCAGTGAGTAGTAAGTCACTTTGTATGCAGAATGTAGAGTTGTGAAAACACCAAAAAAGGAAAGGCATTAAAAAGTTGTATTTCCTCATCAAGAAGAGGCTGCCAGGATACTGTTTCCATCTGTGCTGCATGTCTTTCTATTGCCTTTGAATGGTTTTTAGTATTTTTTTCTCCTGAACACTTAACTTGTTACTTCTTTCTTTGGTTGGCAGAACCAAGTTCTCAACCATCTAGTATTTTCAGAATAGATAACCCTGCTGTAGCTCCCTTGATGTTCAGTATACCTCAAGGGGATCAGAACTCACCACAGACATGGCTGTGCCTGTATGTCTTCTAATTCTTGTCCTTATTCTCTGTTTGATTACTTACTGATCTTTTCTTTTTCCTTCACTTTAATCCATTTACTTTTCTTCTTTCTCCTGGCATTTTGATTTCCTCTGTTTCTCTTAATGGCAGCAATGATCCAACAGCCTTGCTCAGGGCCCAGCTATATAACATGTCAGAGAATAATTTAGACTGCATAGTGTCAGACTTGAAAACTATGCTTTTTCCAACATAGCTGAGACTGTGTGTATTAACTCCAGCAAGACTCCAGGGCTCCTGAGGTTAGAGCTCGATGGTTCTGCCCATCTCACAAAAGGTATCCCCTCGCTGATCCAGACCTGTGAGGAAAACCTCTGCAGACCAGAGGGAACTCAGGAAATACACCTTTCAATTATAGACACAAAGGGTGGAGAGCAGACATAAATTCCCAGGTCATCAGGCAATCCTCTCAGGAAGCTACTTGTGGAGAAAAGAGCTGGGTTTCCATTCAGCTGTTCTCAGGAAGTAATTTCTGTAACGTTTACAGAGTTCTTTAAGTTTTCAGATACTCAAGATTCAAATTATAACCTGCAGATGGCACATACCTCAGAGGAAGAAACCACAAATCTTAGGTCCTGCCCAAATCTCCCACAAGCTAAGTTCCAGCCCTTGATTTTTTGGGCATCTCTCAGGGAGAGATGTAGCCACTGTGCCTTCTCTCAGGACACTCTGTAACCATAGCACTTATCACAATGAATTTTATTGCCTACTACAGTATAAGTTTCGAGAGGGCAGAATATGCCCTGCTCTTCATTTCATCTTCAATGCTCACTGAAGTTGATGTCAAGAGATAACATTCAGTGAACATCGGGAGAATAAATGAATATTTGACATCTAAACCTGGTCTCCTTAGTCTAGTGTTGCACACATTGTAGGTGTTCAGTAACTACCAAATGAGGAAAAGCCTCTATGGTATGATATCATACCTTATTAATTCTGGAGTCCCACCCAGGATCCAGTCAGTGCTTTTCACAAATATTCATGCAGGCATACTCTCAGAAATGCCATGTGTCTCATGGCACCATTCCCTTTGCTTTCAAATGAACTATCACAGCTAAATTAAACCTATGGCCACAAAGCTCACACCAGTGTTTCAGTTACTTTGCTCTTGTGAGCATGTGATATTTTATGTTCTAACACATAAGCACAAATAATTGTGACAACATTTCTGGCTCATGATAATTTCCCAGTTACCTGATGGAGATGCATGGGCCAGGTGTGGCCCCGTCTTCTGCCTCAATGGAGTAATGAGATGAGGATATGTTCCCATGCAGCCTTAGTCTTGGAAATGTGGAGATCCCCAGCCTCAACTTCTCATGAATTTAAAATAAAAGCAAAACAAATTTGCCTCTCAGTTGTTCCTCAGAGAACTAAGAACTCAGGAAGCTCAGCTTTAAGTTCACTCCAAGAAAAGCCAAGGGAGAAGTCATGATTAAGTGAGAAATGGGGAGTCCTTGGAGATCTTCCTAATTAGGAAAAAAAATGTCTTACTGGAAGTAGGACCCTAAAGTCTCTGTGGGAAAAAAACTTTAGAAACCAGTGAGAAATATGAAACAATGAAACTCACCCACTGATCAGAAATGATTAAAGGTGGTTCAGGGATTTCGGAATCACAGAAGGGATGATACTACTTGTGCTGAATTAGATGTATACATCAGTAGCTTCCAACTGAGGGGTGATTATGCCTGTGCAAGGCATTTGATAACATTTAAAGATATTTTTCCTTTGACCAGTCTGGCCAGGGAGGAGAATGCCACTGACATTAAGGAGACACAAAGTCAGAGATTCATGAAGTATCCTACAATGCATAGGGCTCCACAGACTTGTTGTAATGCCCTACTATTTATTTAAAAAAATCCCTGAATGGATAATCATTTAACTTGGGTAATGAATACATGACATTTAATTACACAGCTTTGACCATACCTGCTTGTATTTAAGGTTCCTGTAATAAGATTTAAAAAACCCAAAAATTGTCTCACTATGTAACCCTGCCAAGCCTAGAAATCTATGTAGATAAGGCTGGTCTTGAACTCAGAGATCCACCTGTCTCTGTCTCCTGAGTGCTGGGATTAAGGGTGAATGCCACGGTGCTTGGTGAACACAGAGATTTTTAGGGTAGTTATAATATGCTATTATGATGGTTGTATGTCATCATACATTCATGTATGTACAAGCCTACAGACTGTGCACCAGCTAGATTAAACTAACATACATTATAGACTTTGGGTGACAATGATGTGTCTGGTGAGAGATTTTACTAGTGCGGGATGTGAACACACAGGTACTGGGATAGGGAACATATAGAAAAAGGCTTTATTTTCCTAAGTTTTCTGAGTCCAAAACTGAGCTAATAAAATTTCTGAAAGGGTAAAAATATCAAGTGAGAATAAATGAAGTATTTTAAGTTTTATAAATAATTGATAAGAGGACTATGAGATATCAAGATTGAAGAAATGTTTTGAAATAATTAATTTTACATATGCAAACACCAAATAAAATATTGTACTGTATATAGAGAGGAATACAAGAAAGATTAGTGAATAATTGCATCAAAACATTCAATAGTTAAGGAAAACCTGTACATATCCTCTAATGTGTTTCTACGGATTTGAGTTTCTGTGAAGGTCTGTCAGACCCAATATTTTCTATATTATAACATTCCATTTAATAAGTCTAAGGAAGGTATAATTCTTTTAATTTTGATTTTTAAAATTTATATGTATGGGTGTTTGTCTGAATGTATGTCTGTGCCCGTGGAGGCCAATAGAGGATATCAGATCCCCATTACTGGAGTTACAGTTGTTTGTGAGCCACAATGTGGCTGCTAAGAATCAAACCCAGGTCCTCTGCAATAGCGCCAAGTACCTCTAACTGCTGACCCATCTTCCTGGCACCAGAAAGGTGGATTTAAAACACACGTGTGACCATGAGTGCTTGTTGTAGGAAACTGTCTTTGTTAAATATTTGCAGTAAAAAAAATGGTGTTTTTCTCCAAAATATGTAAAATGTGCTTGTCATGACAGGTTATTGTGGTGTCTAAACTGGTGGTGAAGATTAATACACTGGATAATACACTTTCTTTACCCAGTTGAAGTTCAGTCATACTAGTGCTTTCTCATTTAAAATTAGAAACATGACTTTATATTTTCATGTGAAATGAGTAATTGCTTTTATCTGTTTATGCCTATATTTTAAAATGTTTCTTGAAGATTTTAGTTATAATAGCCAAAATGAAACCAATTCAACACCTAGTGATAAAAGAATATAATTATGATGAATTCTTGCAATAGGATATCCCTCACCATATAAAAAAATGAGCTATTGGGCTGGAGAGATGGCTCAGTTTGTAAAGTGCATGTCTGAATCCCAGCACAATACTTGGAGGTGGAGTGCAAGGCCGAGATAAGAGAATCCTTGGGCCATACCTAGTCAGCTTGTCTTGCTCTTTCAATGTCCACCTAAGAATGTATTTATAGCCTGTGCGATTTCCTGTCTCATTATCACCTGCTATGCAGAAGGACTATATAAAGCTAGAGATTTTGCTGGACTATTTATTGAATGGACGAGTTGATGAATGTTATCTTTCAGAATCCAATTCTTGACATATTCAGTGGGTATAGTCAACTATCATTCACAGATACAGAGGGAGAAGGATAGGGGGCAAGTAGTTTTATAATGTATGTTATACACAAATATGCAAATGTGAGAATGAGAAGATGAAAATATAATAATGTCAATCAACGCTATAGTTTTATATAAAAGTGGTAAAAAGGATAGGCTGTCCTCAGTTGTCTACTTATTCAATAGCTGATAAAAACCTAATGCACAAGGACTTTCTCTTCCTTTTTAAAAATTCTACTATATCAATCAGAAACCATAGGCAATAAGCCCTATTACCTTTACTTTTTTATGTACCTTCTCCTTGTTGGGTGTAAAGCAATACTGAAATGACATTAAAATGATTGCAAAAGATTTAGAAACTTTCCCTAAGTCATTCTTTATTTGGCTAAGTTTTCCTACAGGTAAAAGAAATTCCATGGGGAAGTTGGTCTCTTGATCATATGTGTGGCCTCAGTCATCATAAATAGTCCAAGTATCTGAGCTTTAATCACAACCTTTGGACATTGTGTGGATAGACATGACTGAGGCATCAAAGCAGGATTTTATTACCGCTGAATTTCCTAGTCTCATGAATTTTTATTTTTATTCTAAAGTTGTAAGTCTAAATATTTCCTTTCCTTTTGATTTGTCTTCATCATCACTTTATTTTCTAAATACTCCATAGGGGACAGATCCAACTTTTGAAAAGCAGTAACATTACCACCTCATATCCCCAAAGCCTAATGATTTGGAGAGAGCATTGTTTCCTGTGATAGTACCAAATAAAGAACAGAGTGTGGTTTTGGGAAATCAATTCACCTTTCTCAGACTCTTCCCTTTTTTATACATTCAGAAGTTAATATAAGATTATTACAAATTATTCTCTAAAGTGTTTAGGGAAAACACTCCTAGTGTAGTTTTGCTGAGTCTGACTTGGTTTGGGTTTCCAGTAGGAAATCTGCTCAGTGATGATATTAGTCAAGGGACTTCACTTATGAAAGAAAACACAATCTGTAAGGAGGAATCTGGCACTCTTTCCTTATCTAGTTTTTTTTCCACCAGAGCACAACCTCTCCTTGAGACATAGCGTTTTCTGTGGGAGAGGAGATTTTTTATGATGAATTAGAAACAATTTATTTGAAGTCCATGTGGTCAAAATCCTGCTCTACCTGGAAGCAAGGAGCACACCAGCTCTTTTGACCAGAAGGTAGGTGAGGCGACTTGAAGTAAGAAGCATCTACAGGATATGTTGAAATAAGCAGCGGCGGGGCTGCGTCCCCAACACCCCGGCCACTTGCACGGCTAGCTTTACTCGAAATAATTACACAGACACTGTATTCATTTAAGCACTGCCTGGCCCATTAGCTTCAACCTCTTAACCCATTTCTAATCATGTGAGTAGCACCATGAGGTGCGCTTACCAGGAAGATTCTAGCCTACATCCATCTTCATTTGGAGCTTCATCCCTCTGCCTCAGAGAGCAGAGCTATCCAGTCTGCCCGCTAGACAGGAGCATGGTGTCTCTCTCTGAGGCGTCTGGCTCTGAGCAGAGCTGCATGCTTTCTGACCTCTCTTCCTCTTCCTCCTCGCATTTTCTTCTGTTTACTCCACCCACCTATGTTCTAACCAACCAGGACCAAGCAGTGTATTTATTGCTTAGCCAATGAAATCAACAGATTGATATATGACACTCCCAAATCACTGCTACAATAGGTATCAGGTAATTTTCTCTACTCCATGTCCATCTGCTGGTGTGTGACTTTATAGACTTCTCCTCCTGGCTTCCATTTTCCTTGGTGAGTCATTCATTGTGGGGAAAGAGGAGGAATTTCTCAGTTTGCTCATGAATGGGGGTTGAAGACAGAGATTGAGAGGGAGGGAAAAAGGGAGAGAGAGAGAGAGAGAGAGAAAGAGAGAGAGAGAGAAGATTAAATAAGAAAAGACAGAGTTGAATAGGAGCAGGTTGTGTTAAAAAAAAGGTTATCAGATGTCAGATGTCTTCCAGTTGGGGGAACTGATCCAGGAAACACAAGAAGTTATGCAACTTTGTGTGTTTTCCTAATTCAGGGATTAAACCTTGTCAAGGTTATTTTTAATACACATAAACTTCCATCTCACTTATCATCTTTGTCAGTGATAAAGATGTTTTCTGCTGTCTCAAGATTTTTAGTTCTTATTTATTTTAATTAATACATTTTATACAGTGCCCATCAACCTCTCTGAAGTAATTGGTGCTGCCATAAGCAGACATGTCTCACTGTCATAAAACGTCCTAAGTTCTTTTTTTATTCATTTATTAAAGATTTCTGTCTCTTCCCCACCGCCGCCTCCCATTTCCCTCCCCCTCCCCCAATCAAGTCCCCCTCCCTCATCAGCCCAAAGAGCAATCAGGGTTCCCTGCCCTGTGGGGAGTCCGAGGACCTCCCACTTCCTTCCAGGTCTAGTAAGGTGAACATCCAAACTGCCTAGGCTCCCCCAAAGCCAGTACGTGCAGTAGGATCAAAAACCCATTACCATTGTTCTTGAGTTCTCAGTAGTCCTCATTGTCCACTATGTTCAGCAAGTCCGGTTTTATCCCATGCTTTTTCAGACCCAGGCCAGCTGGCCTTGGTGAGTTCCCGATAGAACATCCCCATTGTCTCAGTGTGTGGGTGCATCCCTCGCAATCCTGAGTTCCTTGCTCGTGCTCTCTCTCCTTCTGCTCCTGATTTGGACCTTGAGATTTCAGTCCGGTCCTCCAATGTGGGTCTCTGTCTCTATCTCCTTTCATCGCCTGATGAAGGTTAATATTCAGGAGGATGACTATATGTTTTTCTTTGGGTTCTCCTTCTTATTTAGCTTCTCTAAGATCACAAATTATAGGCTCAATGCCCTTTATTTATGGCTAGAAACCAAATATGAGTGAGTACATCCCATGTTCCTCTTTTTGGGTCTGGCTTACCTCACTCAGTATAGTGTTTTCTATTTCCATCCATTTGCCTGTAAACTTCAAGAAGTCCTAAGTTCTTAAAACATTTTAAATACAATATCCTAGGTTTGAAAGATTTGAGGAATACCTATTCATCTGAAATATATCTCTATGTATATAGAAAACCTAACTAACATGACTTAAAGTTTCATTATTATAAATGACTATTATGTCATAATTTTTAATTATGCATTGCATTTTTAAATGAGCTTCACAAACACATCATACCTTAAACAAGAGAAGAAATATACATATAACAAAATTGACCTTAAATTTGTATCAATAAACCAAGACCCATACCAATGCAAAGTATTCATCTCTATAGCATATTTTAAACATATTCTTTTCCAGTCCCCCTACTCTCACATTCTCCATCACCATACCCATCCAACTTTGTTCTTTCTCTTCCAAAATAAATTAGCTAACCAAAACAAAAATCAACTAAACAACCAAACAACAACAGTAATAAACCCACCTAACCCCAAACTACCATAAATTCCACAAGACCCCATTCCTAATACAGAGTCTGTTTTGTGTGGCCTAATTAATTCTGGGCATTGGGTGAACTTGGAGTGTGGTTGATATACACAGTGTCACTCTATGGGAGAAAACTGATTTTTCTCTCTCTCAGTGGGTATCAGTTGCAAATAAGTCTTTGGTTTGTGGTGGGATTTTTTTCATCCACTGGTCCTTTTCCATGCCAGGATTTTGTCTATCTTGAATTTGTGCAGGTCTTGCACATGCTGTCAGTTTCTGTGAGTTCATATGTACATCATCACTATTGTGTCTGGAAACATAATCTTTCCCTTTTCATCATCTCTTTTCTCTATGGAATCCACTCTCTATTGCTTCACTCACCTAATTCCACTTAGCTATTTTGAAATTTCTCTGTTTCTTTGGAATGAACGTTTCTCAGTAGATTTGGTGGTAGATGGTGGGAAACG
This sequence comes from Microtus agrestis, assembly GCA_902806775.1. Taxonomy (NCBI): domain Eukaryota; kingdom Metazoa; phylum Chordata; class Mammalia; order Rodentia; family Cricetidae; genus Microtus; species Microtus agrestis. Next base: position 87,067 of record CADCXT010002242.1, read on the forward strand.
ATTGTGGAACAGTCTGGAACATATAGGTAGTTCCACACTCTCAGAGATGTGGACATTTGTTGTAGAAACATTTATTGAGGCAGGATGTAGAGGATTTTGCTTTGGTACAGTGAGGACTGGGACAACTGAGGAGAGAAAACATCATGGAAGACATTGGGAAAGGGCAGAAACAACAGGAAAATTATTTCTTGCGAAAGTGTAGCTTTGTTTCCTGGTGAGTTTATGGTTTTGGAAGTTGGATCTCTGGTTGGTAAGTGAATCTCCACAGCTTATTCTGTGCACTCTGCAGACTTGAAGACTGCATGTCAAAGGGAGCTTTCCTTGTCACGTTTGTCTCATCATATAATGTCTGCCATGTCACAATACATTGAGTCTGAGTTTGCTTTGTACTTCCCAACTTGTAGAATCATGAACTAACAAATGTGTACTCTTTATTAATTACCAAGTCTATACTTCAGATGTAGTACTTCTCTGAGGAAAAAAAGGATATAAAGAATTCCAACCAGCACAGTATCAAAGAGATGACTCAAAAGGAGACTTATTAAATGCAATGAAGATAATACAAACACATGATCTATGTTTCTGTATATGCATCTATCATCTATCTACTTATAATATATCTTGAAATCTTAACTTCAGAATTCCTTGTGATAAATTAGAAAGATACCTGGCTGAAAGTTAGAAGGACTTATTTTGAGTTACATTTTAACTTATAGTAAAACAGTTTGTTCTTTCTAGAATGCTTTTAGTATAATTAATTTATGCTAAAAATTTTTGGCTTTTTTTCTAGCCTTCATTCTATCTGATGTCCAACACACTTGAGCTGACTCCATGGCCAATGAAAATAATGTCACTGAGTTAATTTTCACTAGCCTTTTCCAAGATCAAGAAGTGCAGAAGGTGTGCTTTGTACTTTTCCTTCCTGTGTACCTGGCCACAGTGCTGGGCAATGGCCTCATTGTTATGACGGTCAACATCAGTAAGAGTCTGCGTTCTCCTATGTACTTTTTCCTCAGCTCCTTGTCCCTGGTGGAGATCTGTTACTCCTCTACCATTGTCCCTAAATTCATCACTGACTTACTTGTAAAGATTAAAACCATCTCTCTGAAGCGCTGCCTGGTTCAGATATTTTTCTCCCATTTATTTGGAGTTGTTGAAGTCATTCTGCTTGTGGTGATGGCATATGATCACTATGTGGCCATCTGCAAACCTCTCCATTACAGGAACATCATGAGTCATCAAGTGTGTCACATGCTGGTAGCTGGCTCCTGGCTGGGGAGCCTCATTCACTCCACCATCCAGATCCTCATCACCATTCCATTGCCCTTCTGTGGTCCCAATGTAATTGACCACTACTTCTGTGACCTCCAGCCATTATTCAAACTTGCCTGCACTAACACCTTTATGGAGGGGTTTATCGTGATGGTCAACAGTGGTTTAATCTCTATTATCTCTCTCCTTATTTTGGTGTCCTCTTATATCACCATCCTTGTGAACTTGCAGAACCATTCTGCAGAGGGGAGGTGCAAGGCCCTCTCCACCTGTGCCTCCCACATTACAGTGGTCCTCTTGTTCTTTGGATCTGGCACTTTTATTTACATGAGACCTTCCTCTACCTACACTGTGGACAAGCTTGTGGCTGTGTTCTACACAGTCATCACCCCCATGCTGAACCCCATTGTCTACACATTAAGGAATGCAGAGATGAAAAATGCCATAAGGAAGTTTTGGAGACAACCAGAGAACTGAGAGACCACAAACAAATTACAAATATGTCTTGGTTTTGGTACTTATTGAAATGGGTTTTGTTTTTAGTAAGATTTTCTTTTCTTTTTCTTTCTTTCTAAGAAAAAATCTCTTAAGAATTGTAGTAAAAATTTAATCATGTCACTTTCCTAGGTAACTTGCCCTGTACTTCAGTTTTCCTTAAATCTTAGTTCTAAAACTAATCTACTAACATGAAGACAGGTCATTGAATTTCAGATATGTGTTTTTATTATTTCAAACTAACTTTTTCTTTCTTGAAAATATATGTTATGTTTATGTTTGCTTAAACTAGCTCATGTTTTCACAGTGTTTAATATACCCCAGTGAGTAGAAGGTAGATAAAACAGATGATTGTGAGGTATTTTATTCGATTTGATTTTCTTTGTTTGCCCCATGGATCTGTCACACAGTGCAGAGTTGCTCTACCCTCCAGGTTCTTTTTCCTGGCAATACCTTTGCAACATGACCATTATTCTTTAGGACCATTATGAAGTAAATAGGAGTTCCTGCAATGGAAGAGCTGGGTGCCAGGCTGTGGGCTTGGCACAGTATCTGACTGCGAGTTGAGAGGCATACAGAGCGACAACACTGGCAAAATGTGCATTCATGTCCTTAGGAGGATGCAGTCAAACAACTTGAAGACTATAACCTACAATTCTTACTTCTGAAATTTCCCATTGATTGTTTGGAGGCTGAGGTTAGCCACAGATAACTGGGACTGTGACACCTGAAAGTGTAGACAAGTAGAGTCTACTGAATGTAGTTTTACATTTGTACTATAATATACTTTCGCATCTTAATGGAAATGAATATCTTGCCTTTAAGTACATCACTCCTTTTAAAAGTTAGAACACAATTTGATGACTGATGAGTCACACCTTTGTAAATGAATGTAAGAAATTCTGGCTGTTCTTTGTGCTTAAGGAAGCATTGAGTAAGTGGTTTTATGTTGTGCTCTGTGGGCATTTGTTAGTGTTTGCAGATACTTGCTTCTCAGAGGCAGGTGTTGTTGAAGTACAGAGAAGCTTCAAAATCCCCAAGTGCTAGAGCAAACAGCCTGTCACAGCTCCAGGGACGTCCACTTGCCTTGTTCATGCTCTTATATGAACTGAGAAGATAGGAGGTCTGATATAGAAGGAGGAAGGAGAGACCAAAAATACCAAAATAATACTTTTAAAATTGTGAATTTTTACAAAGATGTTCTATGCCACCACCAAAGCTTCTTCTGAATTTTTGTTTAACTGTGCTTACCAAACACTAATTGTACCATCTATTTTCTCTTCTTCTGAGACTTTTAAGTCCTTTGGAAAAGACAAACAAACAAATAATCATTAAAACAGTAAATCTTAAGACAATGAAGAATTATTCAAGACATTATAGTGCAGGGTAAAAGAGCTTGCTTATTTTGAACTTTTCAGCAGCACAGTTGTTATTTTGGTGTTATTCATCCCTCTGTCCTCCTCCTTCTGTATCATACTTTTGTGGTAGGGGAAACAGCTTAGGTTTTTGTCACAGATAAATGGGTGCAGAAAAATGTGATATCTATGCCTACCTCTCACTATATATATATTTTGATTCCTTTCTATATACGTGATATACACATATGACAGAGTTTTGTTTATTAACTTTTTATTGATTATTTGAGGATTTCACATCATACATTCTGATACCCCTCATCTCCCTGTCCCCTCATCTCTGTCTTTCTCCCTTGCACCCATTTATCTGTGACAAAAACCTAAGCTGTTTCTACACTGTGGATATTGTGAAGCACACAGAAAATACACAGGCATGCAAATATCTCTCTTTTATATGGATTTAGATTCCTTTGGGCACAGTCCCAAGAGTTGCACAGCTGGATAATCTGGTAGTTCTGCTTTGATTTTCTGAAGGGAATATTTTTAACATTCATACTGACTAAACTAATGTATATCCCCTGCCACAGAAGTATATAAATATGTATGCACACACATACTTAATGATGTGCATAAAATAAAATATTTGTAAATATTAAAAAGTAGGTGTTGTCTTATCAACCCTACAGAAAGAACTACAGGTAACTAAGGAATCCTGAGAGTGGGAGAAATAGTCCTCTCCTGAAAGGAGCACACCAACCGGTTATCCAATACCAAATGGTCAGGCCTGAAAGCATAAATACAAGTAACAGTGTACAGACTGAGGTCTATATATGTATATACATTTATATAATAACAATTCACAAAAAAGGGACAGGAATTTTTAGAACAAGGGGTTATATGTGAGGCTTTAAGGGGAAGACAGGGAAGGGGAAAATGATGTGATTGTATTATTCTCTCAAAAATAAAAGAAAAATAATTAATAGGGCTATTATTAAGTAAAATAGAGGTAACTTGAAAATACACACACACACAAATAATGAATATGTCTGTGCACATTGGAAAAGGTTCCAAAATGCATTGTTATGAATAAAAAAACAAGTTGCAGAATTATACATGTGATACTACTATAAATGGAGAAACTATTTGCTGTTTCCTCCAGCCATCCATTACTCAGACAACAGCCTCTGAGCTCAGAAGATGTTCTCTGCTGATACATTGGTCTCCAGGGAAAGGAGGGACTAATCAGTCCTCTATTCTCTGAGGTCAGCCAACAGTCTTCTGCTTCTGATATGCATCAGGCTTTTTGGCTCTGCAGCAGGCTTCAGCAACTAATTATACCTGAAGGAGCTGGAGAGTCAAGAAAAGTTTGTGAAGAAACAAATTAATCCCTTGGAGGCTCTTCAGAGTTGAGAACTTCTACTTCCTTGAGATTCCCAGAAGCATCAGTTCTACAACTAAGGGCACAATTAGGGACCACAAGAAGCATGTGCTCATGAATTGGGTGAGTCACTTCCATACCAGCCTGAGATACAGTGTCAAACTTGCCTCAAAAAATAAAAAATGAAAACAAATAATAAGTTCAAGTCATTAATGAGCCACGATATGTGATTCCAACCTCTGTCTCTGTAACCATAGTGTGGACCATATTTTAGTCTACCAATGCCCCCATGAGGTCTGGAGCATTCAAAAGAGCTGGGTTACAATATCAACATGGGATCAGATCAGATATTCATTATAGTAGATTAATAAGATAATACAGGATAGAAGCTATTTGCTTCCTCTCTTTTTTTATACATTCAACATGGAAGTGAGGGTAACTGCCATTTAAGAAATGCGCAGGAACCATGTGTAAATACTAACCAGCTACTTGGCCAATGTGGCAAATAATGCCAACACTCACAACTGTCTTCTTCCTGGACATACAGGTCAATGTTTCATGGACTGTGGATGAAAGTGATAAAATTTCTGAAAGAAAACAAATACTATAACTAGTCATTACTGTAGCTCATTGCTATGTAGGTCCCATTTGATCTCTATAGCTGCAGTAATGCTGCTATGGGTTTGAACGCCCATCACTTCATAGTTGGTTTCCACACTTGAGCTCCAAGGTCATACATAGTTCTCCTTGCTCATCTTCATATGCTCAGCTATGGATTCTGCCAAAACACATCCATATTCTACACAACAGCCTCCCACGTGCCTCAAAATTGTACTTGTAGTACCAAGACCGAATCTGGTCCCTCACTGAAAGACTCCAAGTGAAACTACCAACATTCTTTTAAGAAGTTGTATTGTGCAATGCCACTCTTAACCATTACAGTAACCTTCCTTAATTGCAAATCTCAATCAAAAGTTGGGGGTGTCTTAGACTTTGAAGAAAAAATAATTTGGGGATCCCACCTTCATTTTCTGGACATTGAAGGAAAACTTTCCATACACAAGGAAAGGTACTCTTTCTGTTCTGCCTCAGGAAAGCAGAATCACACCTCTAGCCCCAAGTGTACATTCTCAATCAGCTGACTTCATAACAAAGACACTCAAATGCAGATCGTTGTCTCTGCCCGCAGAATGGAACTAGCATTAATCTTGAATCTAGCACTCCTTTATGAAGTGACCCCTTTAAAATTGTGAGTAATTGATGTGGTAGTGATTTCTTATCAATAAAGAAACTGCCTGGCCCATTCGATAGGTCCACCCTTAGGTGGGTGGAGAAAACAGAACAGGATTCTGGGAGAAGGAAGCTGAGAAGGAATTCGCCATGATGTTCCCATGCCAGGCAGACGCAGGTTAAGATCTTCCCTGGTAAGCCAGCTCGTGGGCCACACAGAATAATAGAAATGGGTTAGATTAATATGTAAGAGCTAGCCCATAAGAGGCTACAGATAACGGGTCAGGCAGTGTTTAAAAGAATACAGTTTCCATGTAATTATTTCGGGGCATACGTAAACTAGCTGGCGGCCGCGAGCTGGGGCGGCAGGGAAGCGGCCTGCCTCTCCTACAACAAGTAATCACTCATTTATCACAGCACTATTCACAATAGCCAAGTCATCCACCAACAAGCAAATGGTTAAAGAAATGGAAACTATATATGTAAAATCTAGCTTTACCCTGCCATAAAAGTGAAATTGTAGTGGCAGGAATGAGAGTTCACACCTGTGGTGACAACAATTGGCAGGTGAAGGCAAAAGATCTCAAGTTCAAGGCCATCCTGGACTATTTGTGGAATTCACAGTAAACCTGGGTTACGTAGGATAGTCCTAACTTATAGAATAAATAACCACATCATTCTCCATTTCCCTTCCTCCCTCCAAGCCTTCTCATGCCCTCCCTGCCCACAGCTCTTCTTCAAATTCATAGCCTTTCAGAGATTGCACCTGAGTCATGCAGTCCTTTGGAAATGTACATAACACTCTGGTGAAGACTATATATAAATAGACCAGAATCACTACAGACTTATTTACTGGTTCTTCCCCATTTATACAAAAATATTGAAAACTGCATGGCACATTCTTCCAGAAAGATGAAAAGGCAAGTGTATGTCATGAGATAATTTTGAAATTATTTTGGTGCCTCATAAATTGTTCAGTGTCAATGAAATACACCTGAGAGTCAATAAATCTAGTGCCAGATCTGCTGATGCTCAGGCCATTTTTTCTTCCTAAATAATCCTATATATAAAATGCACTCCACCAAATAACACATTTTCAAAGTGTCTATCAACCGTGGAAGCCTACAATTTTTATGACATCTAGGGGTACTGCCAAGAAGTATAGTTTGAGGCGGGCCATGTCCCGCCACCTGGCTAGCTTAATCCCCTGAAATAACCACAAAGAAATGGTATTAATTAAATTACCGCCTGGCGCATTATCTCTAGCCTCATATTCGCTAACTCTCACATATTAGTTTAACCCATTTCCATTAATGTGTATCGCCACTTGACTGTCAAAAACTATCACTACAAAGAGTTATACTATTCACTTTTCAATTAACAAAAAGGTTGAAAACTAGATATCTCCTTTGGACGGATAAAAGAAAATGAAAATTTAACAGACAATACAGTTTCACACTGAGACAATGGGGATGTTCTATCGGGAACTCACCAAGGCCAGCTGGCCGGGGTCTGAAAAAGCTTGGGATAAAACCGGACTCGCTGAACATAGCAGACAATGAGGACTGCTGAGAACTCAAGAACAATGGCAATGGGTTTTTGATCCTACTGCACGTACTGGCTTTATGGGAGCCTAGGCAGTTTGGATGCTCACCTTACTAGACCTGGATGGAGGTGGGAGGTCCTTGGACTTCCCACAGGGCAGGGAACCCTGATGGCTCTTTGGGCTGATGAGGGAGGGGGATTTGATTGGGGGAGGGGGAGGGAAATGGGAGGCGGTGGCAGGGAGGAGGCAGAAATCTTTAATAAACAAACAAATAAATAAATAAATAAGACAGGCAGGGCTGGCAGGTAGAGAAAGTAAACAGAAGGAGAAATCTGGGAGGAAAGGAAGAAGGGACGAGAGAAGGAAGACTCCAGGGAACAGCCACCCAGGTACACGGCAAGCCATGGAGTAAGTCTTAAAAAAGGTATGGGATAAAGATAAAAGCCCAGAGGCAAAAGATAGGGGGATAATTTAAGAAAAGCTGACTAGAAACAAGCCAAGGCTGGGCATTTATAGGTAAGAGTAACCCTCCGTGTGTGATTTATTTGGGAGCTGGGCGGCAGGACCTCCAAAAAAGCCAAAAGAGTAAAACAGACAACAACATTTTGACTTCCAATGTGGGGCGAAGTTGGGGGATAAAGACCACTGGCCCCTTGACTTTCTTTGCCTGCCTCAGACCCTTCGCCTGATGGAGTGAACAAAGCAAAACACCTGTGCCCGCAGCTGCTCTGAGCACGAGAACCTAATGGAGGGGGCGTGGGTTCACATGAGGCCTGCAGATGAAAGATCCCGAGAGCTGGGCATGGCTATTAATTAAGGTTCCCTATATAAGCTTCCCTGGAGCACAACAAAGTTGGCACTCTTGTATCAAGGATCAAAAAAAAAACCAGCATCTCATGGGAAGTACAAGTGTTCAGTTTAGTTCAATCCATGAGTGGTGTGTATCATTGTAAACAATCAATGCATAATCAAATTTTCCCTCTCAGAAGTTTCTATAACATCTAAGACATTGTCATAAAATTTAGTTATACCAGAAAACTCAGGATAGCTGGGTCCTTTCTTCTAAGGAGAACTTCAAGTCTAATTATTTAGTCCTTAACTCCATCAAGGACCCCAGAAGGGTGAAATGTTACCTAATGACAGGTACATCTGGATGCCTGGACAGTTTTATAGACAACGAATCCACCGTCAAGCCAGTGTCTTTAAGAAACTGGTGTTTATTTGTGATATCACAATGATCTTGGGGCTAACATTGACAAACAGAAAACAGCCTTTTCATGTTGTGCTGTGGCTGCCCTGCTCCTCATTTCACCCTATCTGAGTTCTTCAAGGCAGGTTTATTCATAAATGTTCACTCTGTGGGAAGAGATGAAGCTCTCAGAAAGCAGGCGTTCAGTTCATTTTTGTTTCAAACTTGAGCTGTGCCTCTTCTCTAGTTTTGGATTCTCGGGCCACTTTAGAATTGCCTCTCCCTCCCCACTTCTGTTCAGAACAGAATACCACATTCTGATAGGGCTGTATATGCTGTCAGTTAACAGGTTCTATTCCTTTTCTCTTTTTTAAAATAGACGTTTTATTACAATATATTCTGGTTACTGTAGACAGATTTTCCTCTGGACTGTGAACTCATAGATAATAAAATTGAGACTTATTACTAATTATGAAAGCTTGGCCTCATCTTAGGTTTAGGGTTGTTCCTAACATTATCTTAAAACTTAAATTTAACCCATAATTAAAACTCTGATGTCTTTTACAAGGCTCAGTTACCTTTACTCTCAATTTCCCTTCCTGCTTCCTCTGCTTCTGACTGATGACTCTTTCTTCTTCTCAGAGCTCTTTTTCCAGAAGTTCCTGCTGTACTCCTGCCTAGCTAGTAGCCACTTATCCTTTTACTAAACCAATCAGAGTGACATATCTTTGCACAGCATAATCAGATATCTCTCGATATTGTTCTTACTGTATGTATATAGTTTCCTTTGTGGAAGCTAATACCTTTCTGTCCTAGTTAGACATAGCTGCAAAGTTGCTCTTTGTAAACAAGATGGCACCACACGATTGCACATGGGCCTTTCCAATTGAGCTGAGAGGTTCACCTTAAGAATTAAAAGGTCCTCGTTTGTATAGTATTGAAAAAAAAAGAATTAAAAGGACATGCAGTTGGGAGGGAATTGTGCTGTGGCACCCAATAAATCAGTAATCAGTGGAAGAATCAGGAATGAAATAATAAAGTTAGACTGTACACATAAAATTCTCAATAAATAAATAAATGAAATATAGTTTCAAAATATGCTGTATTTGCCACAAGTTGATATACCATGCTTTCTTTATACTCATGTGAGGCCTGCCCCTTTCTGAACAGAAACAGAGGAGGGATGAATGGGGGTACAGAGGGATGGGGAGGGAGTAGGAGGAGAGGAGGGAGGGACACTGCCGTATGGATGTAAAATAGTTAAATTGAGGAAAAACAAATAATTTTAGTCTTCTTTATACTTACACTTTTATGTACTAAATACACTGAAAAACTTCATGATTTTGACTTTGATTTCTAATGATGAATCATAACTTTCACTGCTGTATTTATTAAACATTTTATTTATGTATTTAATAAACATGATTTTCAACAATCAATGCAAAAACAATTTTTCTCTCTCAGAAGTTTCTATATCATCCAAGACATTGTCATAAAGTTTAGTTATACCAGAAAACTCAGGATAGCTGGGTCCTTTCTTCTAAGGAGAACTTCAAGTCTAATTATTTAGTCCTTAACTCCATCAAGGACCCCAGAAGGATGAAATGTTACCTCATGACAGGTACGTCTGGATGCCTGGACAGTTTTATAGACAACGAATTCACCGTCAAGCCAGTGTCTTTAAGAAACTGGTGTTTATTTGTGATATCACAATGATCTTGGGGCTAACATTGACAAAGAGAAAACAGCCTTTTCATGTTGTGCTGTGGCTGCCCTGCTCCTCATTTCACCCTGAGTTCTTCAAGGCAGGTTTATTCTTATATGTTCACTCCGTGGGAAGAGAAGAAGCTCTCAGAAAGCAGGCATTCAGTTTATTTTTGTTTCAAACTTGAGCTGTGCCTCTTCTCTAGGATTGGATTATTCGGGCCACTTTAGAATTAATTGCCTCTGCCTCCCCACTTCTGTTCAGAATGGAACACCACATTCTGATAGGGCTGTATACGCTGTCAGTTAACATGTTCTATTCCTTTTTTCTTTTTTTTAAATATTTATCTATTATGAATACAATATTCTGTCTGTGTGTATGCCTGCAGGCCAGAAGAGGGCACTAGACCTCATTACAGATGGTTGTAAGCCACCATGTGGTTGCTGGGAATTGTACTTAGGACCTTTTGAAGAGCAGGAAATGCTCTTAACTGATGAGCCATCTCTCCAGCCCCTCCTTTTCTCTTTTTTACAACAGATGTTTTAATACAAAATATTCTGGTTACTGTAGACAGATTTTTCCTTTTTACTGCCAGCCTTAGATAATGAAATTGAGACTAATCATTAATTGTGAAGGCTTGGCCTCATCTTAGGTTTAGGGTTGTTCCTAACGTTTTCTTTAAACTTAACACGTATTTTAAAATCTGCAGTCTTTTACAAGGCTCAGTTACCTTTACTCTGTATTTTCCTTCCTGCTTCCTCTGCTTCTGACTGACGACTCTTTCTTCTTCTCAGAGCTCTTTTTCCGGAAGTTCCTGCACTACTCTTGCCTAGCTATTAGCCACTGATCCTTTTACTAAACCAATCACAGTGACATTTCTTTGCACAGCATAATCAGATATCTCTCGATATGGTTCTGACTGTATATTGTTTCCTTTGTTGAAGCTAATACCTTTCCTTCCTAGACAATAGCTGCAATGTTTCTCTTTGTCCACTAGATGGCAACAGACAACTGCACATGGGCATTTCCAAATAAGCTGAGAGGTTCACCTTATCCTACTGCATGTACTGGATTCGTGGGAGCCTAGGCAATTTGGATGCTCACTTTACTAGACCTGGACAGAGGTGGGTGGTCCTTGAACTTCCCACAGAGTCTTTTACAAGGCTCACTTACCTGTACTCTGTATTTCCCCTCCTGTTTCCTCTGCTTCTGACTGACGACTCTCTCTTCTCAGAGCTCTTTTTCCAGAAGTTCCTGCTGTACTCCTGCCTAGCTAGTAGCCACTTATCCTTTTCCTAAACCAATCAGAGTGACATATCTTTGCACAGCATAATCAAATATCTCTCGATATTGTTCTTACTGTATGTATATAGTTTCCTTTGTGGAAGCTAATACCTTTCCTTCCTAGTTAGATTAGAGCTGCAATGTTGCTCTTTGTCCACTAGACGGCACCACAAGATTGCACATGGGCCTTTCCAGTTGAGCTGAGAGGTTCACCTTAAGAATTAAAAGAACATACAGTTCGGAGGGAATTGTACTGTGATACCCAATAAAGCAGTAATCAGTTGGGGAATCAGTAATAAAATAATAAAGTTAGAATGTACACATAAAATTCTCAATAAATAAATAAATGAAATATAGTTTCAAAATATGTCGTATTTGCCACAAGTTGATATACCATGCTTTCTTTATACTCATGTGAAGCCTGCCCCTTTCTGAACAGAAACAGAGGAGGGATGAATGGAGGTACAGAGGGGGATGGGGAGGGAGTAGCGGGAGAGGAGGGAGGGACACTCCCGTATGGATGTAAAATAGTTAAATAATTTTACTCTTCATTATACTTTCACTTTTATGTACTAAATACACTGAAAGACTTCATGATTTTGACTTTGATTTCTAATGATGAATCATAATTTTCACTGCTGTATTTATTAAACATTTTATTTAATTATTTAATAAACATGATTTTCAACAATCAATGCAAAAACAATTTTTCTCTCTCAGAAGTTTCTATATCATCCAAGACATTGTCATAAAATTTAGTTATACAAGAAAACTAAAAAAAAGAAGGAGGATAGCTTACAAACTTTTGGTTGGATGTCCAATGCTTAAAGCTCTAGTGATAATATCCTTATGGGAGACCTTGAGCTGCTAGGTAATATTCTTACAAATAACAGTTTCCAATAGAGAGCTTACAACAGCTGCCTAACACGTACTCAAGCAGGTAAAGTATAAATCAACAGATAAAGTATAAAATAATCAACAAATACATTATATTAATTATAATTCATCGATGGCAAATGTGTATATTAAATGTAAAACTTGTTCTACAACAGTTTTTTTTTTTTTTTTTTAACTTTATACTTTTTCTTTTTTTTTATTTTTATTTATTTATTTTATTTTTCTCCATTAACAGCTTCAACTGGGTGTGGGGCAACAGAACCAATCCCAGTACAACCATGGGTGTGGGGTTCCCCATAGTCTCCCCAGGGCGATGGTTCCTGCAATGATCTCTAGGGGGAAACAGCTCCCAACAGATCCCCTCCCCCTCCCATACAAAGGCAGGCAGCTATCAAGTGGAGAGCACCAGTCAGAGTCAACCATGGTGTCAGAGCAAAGGAGAAGGGACTGAGACAAGGAGAGACCCTCCTCTCGGGTGGTGAAGTAATCCCTCTCTCCTGGGAACAGAGGGGTGCCCGATGACTACTAGGTCCAGTGGGGACCAGGCCTTTTTTTTCCCCTTACCCTTCCTAGGGTTCCCAGGGCCCTGCCTTAGGTTGGGGGATTATCCTGCCATAAGTCGCCCGTCCTTGGAGCTCCTCAAGTAAAAGGCATCTAGCAGGATTAAAGTAAGCAGATCACAGGGTACCCTGTCTTAGGCCATGTGGAGAGCACCCTCATACCTGAACCATGCCATGTTGAGCCGGTTTCTACAACCTCTGTATGGTGTGCTATTCAGGCAAGGATCCACACTAACTCCCGTCATTGGGCCCCTGCGTCTGTCATTAATGAAAGGACTCTGAGGAGCTCCTCAAACAAAAGATATAATGATATAATTTTGGCACCAATAACTCCATCTCTAGATAAGAAGATAGGGCTTTTTCCCAACCCAGTATTCACCTTTTAGTCTGGCCTATGGTATGACCACATTCCTAAGTGCCTACTCCACATAAAGTTACGTCTACAACAGTTTTATAAAAAATGCTGCTTATGGTTAAATCTTCGCAGTTTTGCTAGTTAAGATATTAAACTCTTAATTTAAACCAGTAGCCTGTCTGATATAAAAGGACAGGATAGAATCTGGATAATGGTTTAACAAAATATTGACTATGATCAATGTTTCTTATACTAAACAGTAGATTCATTGATAATTTTAAGATTGATTCGTGGACAATTGCCTTTGCTAAATTCAACGGCCAAAAACAATGGTCTTTTCCCAGATCATTGCTACTATTTATGCACCTGTATTTTGCTAATGTTATAGCAAAAAAATCCCTTAAAGGATTTTATGCTAAATTTTACAAATGGCTCTTCCAATGGAGGAACTGCATATATGGCTAATAATAATAAAAATTATGGAGCATAACAAGGCTCCTTCAAAGCAACTCATAAAAATTGCCAGCAGATCCTGATGCAAACGGATCTGGCTTGATGACACCAAGCTGACCTTTGCTAAGACAAGGTGAAAAAGCCCTTGCAATGCATTATGAAAAAACCTGACCTGTATATATATTTGGGGTCGAGGATGTGTTTGTGCTTTTTTCACAGAAAGAAAATAAATTCTGGACATGATGTCGAGGCTGCAGACACAGAGGAGTTCCAAACTTCCATAGATGATTGAAGAGAGGTCCTTGGTCCGGTCTTCCCTGCCCCCAAGGAAAGAAGTGCCTGCTGACAAAACCAGCTACACCACTCTGCAGGGTGCCATCCTGCGTCCAGAGTCCAGGGAGACCCGGCTGACATAAGTGCCTGGATGTGCTTCATGTAGCTGAATCCAGCTCGCCTCACCCAGGTTCCCCCACCTGTCCTGGAGCACAAATGCTAAACTGCTCCTGCAGCTTGAACTCTGGTCTGCTTTGGAGCTGAGATGCAGATTAAACATCAGACTGCTTTAAACTTTGGGACACAGAACTCATTTTAATTAAAATATTAACCTCTCTTCACTTAAGAAGGGGGAAAATTGGGGGTTCTTGTCACTGTTGCTCAGAGACTGGAACTGGTGGTATTTGATAACAACAATGTATGTCATTGTACTCCTACTGAAATTGATCTAATGATATTTGTAACTGCTTATAGATGTTGGGAAAAGTTTGACACATGCTGTAAAGTGTTTGGCTTTAATGCATATGTTAAAAATTTTAGATTTTGATCCCTTTTACACTGCCCTAATTTTTGGCAGGCAGCACACGTAACTTTATGTGGAGTAGGCAATTAGGAAGGAGGACATACCATAGGCCAGACTAAAAGGTGAATACTGGGTTGGGAAAAAGCCCTTTCTTCTTGTCTGGAGATGGAGTTTTTGGTGCCAAAATTATATCATTATATCTTTTGTTTGAGGAGCTCCTCACAGTCTTTTCGTTAATGATAGACGCAGGGCCCCAATGATGGGAGTTAGTGTGGATCCTTGGCTGAAAAGCACACCATACAGAGATTGTAGAAACCGGCTCAACATGGCATGGTACAGGTATGAGGGCACTCTCCACATGGCCTAAGACAGGGTGCCCTGTGATCTGTTTACTTTAATCCTGCTAGATGCCTTATATTTGAGGAGCTCCAAGGATGGGCGACTTATGGCAGGATAATCCCCCAACCTAAGACAGGGCCCTGGGAACCCTAGGATGCATAAGGGGGAAAGAAAAAAGGCCTGGTCCCCACTCGACCTAAGAATCATCAGGCACCCCTCTGTTCCCAGGAGAGGTAAATTTCTTTACCACTTGAGAGGAGGGTCTCTCCTTATCTCAGTCCCTTCTCCTTTAGATCTGACACCATGGTTGACTCTGACTGGTGCTCTCCACGTAATAACTACCTGCCTTTATATAAGAGAATGGGGGATCTGTTGGGAGCGGTTTCCCCCAAAAAATCATTACAGGAACCATCACCCTGGGGAGTCTGCAGGAAACCCCACACCCATAATTGTGCTAAGAATAGTTCTATTGCCCCACACCCAATTAAAGCTGTTAATGGAGAAAAAAATAAATAAATAAAATAAAATGAAAAAAATAAATAAATAAAAATCCATAAAAAAGAAACAGAACAAATACAACTTGCCTGCAAAAAATAAATAAATATAAATAAAAAGAAAAAATATAGAAAGAAATTATTCCTATTAATATTCCTAATAATATTAATATGCCAGAGTCATCATCACAGAAGCTTCATCCAGCAACTGATGGAAGCAAATGAAGAGACCCACATCCAAACATTAGACAGAGTTCAGGGAATCCTGCAGAAGAGATCAAATGAGGATTGTAGGAACAAGAGGGTCAAGCTGTAATATGAGGGGATGTGCTTAGTCTTATTATAACTTGATATGCCATGTTTGGTTGATATCCCTGGGAGGGTTGCCCTTTTCTGTAAGGAAAGGAGAGGGAGTAGATGTGTGAGAGAGGGGAGGGTCAGGGGTGGTACTGAGAGCAGAAGAGGGAGGGGTAAGTGCCAAAGGGATGTAATATATGAGAGCAGAATATAAATAAAAAATAAAGTATGACTCAAAATTTAAAAAAAAAAGAATTAAAAGGACAACCTTGTTATGTTCCTGATTTAAGTGGAATGGCTTTGAGTTTCTCTCCGTTTAGTTTGATGTTAGCTGTCGGTTTGCTGTAAATAGCTTTATTATATTTAGGTATGACCCTTGTATCCCTAATCTCTCCAAGACTTTTATCATGAAGGGATGTTGAATTTTGTCAAAAGCTTTTTCAGCATCTAATGAAATGATCATATGGTTTTTTTTCTTTCAGTTTATTTATATGGTGGATTACATTGATAGATTTTCGTATGTTGAACCAGCCTTGCATCTCTGGGATGAAGCCTACTTGATCATAATGGATAATTTTTCTAATGTGTTCTTGGATATGGTTTGACAGTATTTTGTTGAGGATTTTTACGTCGATGTTCATAAGTGAGATTGGCCTGCAATTCTCTTTCTTTGTTGAGTCTTTGTGTGGTTTTGGTATCAGAGTGACTGTAGCTTCATAAAAGGAATTTGGCAATGACTCTTCTGTTTCTATATTGTGAATACATTAAGGAGTATAGGTATTAGGTCTTCTTGGAAGTTCTGGTAGAATTCCGCATTGAAACCATCTGGTCCTGGGCTTTTTTGGTAGGGAGGTTTTTGATAACAAGTTCTCATTCTTCGCGACTCACAGGTCTATTTATATTGTTCACCTGGTCCTGATTTAACTTTGGTATATGGTATATATCTAAAAAGGTACCTCTTCAATATAGTGCTTGAAGTTTTAGCATTAGCAATAAGACAACATAAGGGGATCAAGGGGATTCGAATTGGAAAGGAAGAAGTTAAACTTTCGTTATTTGCAGATGATATGATAGTGTACATAAGCGACCCCAAAAACTCCACCAAAGAACTCCTACAGCTGATAAACACCTTTAGTAATGTGGCTGGATACAAGATCAACTCCAAAAATCAGGAGCCCTCCTATACACAAAGGATATGGAAGCAGAGAGGGAAATAAGAGAAGCATCTCCTTTCATGATAGCCACAAACAGCATAAAATATCTTGGGGTAACTCTAACCAAAGAAGTCAAAGGTCTATTTGACAGGAACTTTAAGGCATTGAAGAAAGAAATTGAAGAGGATACCAGAAAATGGAAGGATATCCCTTGCTCTTGGATTGGGAGGATCAACACAGTAAAAATGGCAATCCTACCAAAGGCAATCTATATATTCAATGCAATCCCCATCAAGATTCCATCAAAATTCTTCACTGATCTTGAGAGGACAATAATCAACTTTATATGGAAAAACAAAAAACCCAGGATAGCCAAAACAATCTTATACAATAAAGGAACTTCTGGAGGCATTACCATCCCTGACTTCAAACTCTATTACAGAGCTTCAGTAATGAAAACAGTGTAGTACTGGCATAAAAACAGAGAAGTCGACCAATGGAATCATATAGAAGACCCGGATTTTAACCCACAAACCTATGAACACCTCATTTTCGATAAAGGTGCTAAAAGTATACAATGGACGAAAGAAAGCATCTTCAACAAATGGTGCTGGCACAACTGGATGTCAACCTGTAGAAGAATGAAAATAGACCCATATCTATCACCATGCACTAAACTCAAGTCCAAATGGATCAAAGACCTCAACATCAATCTGAACACACTGAAACTGACAGAAGAGAAAGTGGAAAGTACCCTACAACAGATGGGCACAGGCGATCACTTCCTAGGTATAACCCTAGCAGCACAGTCAGTAAGGGCAACATTGAATAAATGGGACCTACTGAGACTGAGAAGCTTCTGTAAAGCAAAGGACACTGTCACTAAGACAAAAAGGCAACCCACTGACTGGGAGAAGATCTTCACCAACCCCGCAACAGACAAAGGTCTGATCTCCAAAATATATAAAGAACCCAAGAAACTAGACTTTAAAATGCTAATTAACCCAATTAAAAAATGGGGCACTGATCTGAAGAGAGAATTCTCAACAGAAGAAGTTCAAATGGCCAAAACACACTTTAGGTCATGCTCAGCCTCCTTAGCGATCAGGGAAATGCAAATCAAAACAACATTGAGATATCATCTTACACCTGTCAGAATGGCTAAAATCAAAAACACCAATGATAGCCTTTGCTGGAGAGGCTGTGGAGAAAGGGGTACCCCCATCCATTGCTAGTGGGAATGCAAACTTGTACAACCACTTTGGAAAGCAGTGTGGAGGTTTCTCAGGAAATTCGGGATCAACCTACCCATGGACCTAGCAATGCCACTCTTGGGAATATACCCACGAGATGCCCGATCATATGACAAAGACATTTGTTCAACTATGTTCATAGCAGCATTATTTGTAATAGCCAGAACCTGGAAACAACCTAGATGCCCTTCAATGGAAGAATGGATGAAGAAAGTGTGGAATATATACACATTAGAATACTACTCAGCAGTAAAAAACAATGACTTCGCGAATTTTGTATGCAAATGGATGGAAATAGAAAACACTATCCTGAGTGAGGTAACCCAGACCCAAAAAGATGAACATGGGATGTACTCACTCATAATTGGTTTCTAGAGATAAATAAAGGTCAGTGAGTCTATAATTTGATATCCTAAAGAAACTAAATAAGATGGTGAACCCAAAGAAAAACATATAGCTATCTTCCTGGTTATGGGACATAGACAAGATTGCCGGGCAAAAAATTGAGATCTAGGGGTGTGCTGGGAGGGGGTAAAGGGAGAAGGGGAGAGAAATGTGAGAAGGGGAGGATGGGGGAACTTGGGGAAACGGGATGATTGGGATATAGAAAGGTTGGTTAGGGAAGCAGGGAAGCACATATCTTAATTAAGGGAGCCATCTTAGGGTTGGCAAGAGACTTGGACCTAGAGGGGCTCCCAGGTGCCCAAGGCGATGTCCCCAGTTAGTTCCTGGGGCAGCTGAGTATAGGGAACCTAAAATGACCCTATCCTATAGCCATACTGATGAATATCTTGCATATCACCATAGAACCTTCATTTGACGATGGATGGAGATACAGACAGAGACCCACAGTGGAGCACTGGACTGAGCTCCCAATGTTCCAATGAGGAGCAGAAGCAGGGAGAATATGAGCAAAGAAGTCAGGACCACAAGGGGTGCACCCAACCACGGAGACAGTGGGGCTGATCCATTGGGAGCTCACCAAGGCCAGCTGGACTGTGACTGAAAAAGCATGGGATAAAACCGGACTCTCTGAATTTGACAGACAATGAGGGCTGCTGAGAAGCCAAGGTAAATGGCACCGGGTTCGATTCTACTTCATGTTCTGGCTTTGTGGGAGCCTAGCCAGTTTGGATGTTCACCTTCCTAGACCAGGATTGAGGGGGGAGGACTTTGAACTTTCCACAGGGCAGGGAACCCTGACTGCTCTTCAGTCTGGAGATGGAGGGGGAGGAGGGGCAGGGGGAGGAGGGGAGAAGGGGGAGGGAAATGGAAGGCGGGGAGGAGGCAGAAATTTCTTTTTTTCCAATAAAAAAAGGAAAAAAAGAACAACAACAAAGAAGTAAAAAAAAAGAATTAAAAGGACATGCAGTTGGGAGGGAATTGTGCTGTGGTACCCAATAAATCAGTAATCAGTGGGGGAATCAGGAATGAAATAATAAAGTTAGGCTGTACACATGATTTTAATTTTGTTTTTTTTTTTTCGAGACAGGGTTTCTCTGTGGTTTTTTTGGAGCCTGTCCTGGAACTAGCTCTTGTAGACCAGGCTGGTCTCGAACTCACAGAGATCCGCCTGCTTCTGCCTCCCGAGTGCTGGGATTAAAGGTGTGCACCACCACCGCCCGGCATGAAATTCTAAATAAACAAA
>CADCXT010002243.1:5000-39054 GCA_902806775.1 Microtus agrestis
TTTTTGGTTTTTCGAGACAGGGTTTCTCTGTAGCTTTGGAGCCTGTCCTGGAACTAACTCTTGTAGACCAGGCTGGCCTCGAACTCACAGAGATCCGCTGCCTCTGCCTCCCGAGTGCTGGGATTAAAGGCGTGCGCCACCACCGCCCGGCTTACATCTGCCTTTTACATCCAGTTGCCAGCCTGTAAATGGGCAGAACATATTGTCAGGAGTTTCATTAAGCTGCCTTCCAGATCATTGTCCAGGCAAGTTACACAACAAAGGCAAGTCTAGATCCAGCAGATGCACAACAAATAAAAGCAAAGAAATCCACTGAATCCAACATAGTGGTACAGTGGAGTAATCCAAACTCTCGGAAGGAGCAGGTCCCCATGGGCTGCTAAAAAATGACCAGTTCAGTGAGGAGTGATAATGTGCACAATTTAAAATAGAATAAATGAGACAACATAAAAAGAGAAATGCCAGGGAGTCACCAAAACAGTAAAACTATAGCAATTCCAAAGGGCTGTTGTGGCATATGCCTGTTACTTCAGCCCACTGATACCTGCTTTGAGTTCAACCCTAGGCTACAGTGTGAATTCCAGGGTTGTTGAGCTCCACAGTGAGCTACTCTGTAGCACATATTCTCCTCCCAGGTCACATGCTTGCTTAGTGACAGATTGGCCACTCACTCAGTTCCAGAATCTGTCTGGGCTTCTTAGGTATGCACTGAAAATCTGGTAGTAACCCAAACTTTGGGGATCAAACTGGCTAGAGATTAGAGTAGGCTGGGATCCAGGTAGTGCGCTTCCTGGCACTTCCTGCCTGCTCTTGGAAGCATGCAGAGCCCTCACTAAAGCAGATACAGATAGAAATATTATGAGGGTTCCCTGGCCAGCCAGTTGAGCCTAATTGAAAAACTCCTGACCAATGAAACATTCTGTTTCAAAGGATGTGGACAGCCTTCTTGAGGATAGCACTGGGGTTCGCTTGTGTCCTCAGACACTGGTAAACCTGTTCACCCCCAGGCACATGAACACCACCAACCCCCAGGCATGAAATTACAGCACCTACTTCTGATGGATCACGAGGACCTATAACCCAAGCTCCAGAGGATCAAATACACACACACTCTCAAAAAAAAAAAGTCCTCTTAAAATGTTTTCTTGTTTATTTTTATGTCTTTGGGTAGTTTGCCTGCATACCAACTTGTACACAATGCCCTTTGGAGCCAGAAGAAGGTGCCTGATACGTGGGAGCCTGAATTACAGGATGCGTGAGCAACCAGAAGTAGTGCTGGGAATCAAACCCATGTCCTCTGGAAGAGCAGCCAGTACTCTTAACTACTGAACCATCTCTTCAGCCTCACCATTGTCTTTTAAAAGTAAGTTATTGAGTATTATCCTGGGTATAGTGACTAATAATGACCTTAGGATCACACTAAGAGATGTTATTATCAGTGGGCTAGACTCATCCCGGTAAGCCACAACCTTGTGGTGAACACAAACTAATAGAAATGGGTTAGATCAAGATGTGAGAGTTAACCAATAAGAGGCTAAATATAATGGGCCAGGCAGTAATTTAATTAATACAGTTTCTGTGTGGTTATTTCGGGGGTTAAGCTAGCCAGGTGGCGGGACGCGGCCTACGCCTCCTCACAACAGATCTCCAGGAGATTGAGGCGAGCCTGGTCTACAAGAGCTAGTTCCAGGACAGCCAGAGCTGTCACACAGAGAAACCCTGTCTCAAAAGCAAACAAACAAACAAAAAGAGATGTTATGTAAACCAGTCTGACCTAAGTGAACGTTAATGTCTAACCAAAGCCCCTGACCATAATGCTTTGGTTTTAGTCAGAATGCTTGATAAGTATTGGATCCCCTATTATTGGGTTCTTCCGCTGAAGTAATAAGCCAAATCAAACTGAATTACTTTTGTTTTATAAATTTTTTAAATTTTTATTTATTATATATACAATATTCTGTTTGTGTGTATGTCTGCAGGTCAGAAGAGGACACCAGACCTCATTACAGATGGTTGTGAGCCACCATGTGTTTGCCGGGAATTGAACTCAGGACCTTTGGAAGAGCAGGTAATGCTCTTAACCACTGAGCCATTTCTCCAGCCCTTTACTGTGTTTTTTTTAGAGCCTGTCCTGGAACTAGCTCTTGTAGACCAGGCTGGCCTCAAACTCAGAAATCCGCCTGCCTCTGTCTCCCAGGTGCTGAGATTAAAGATATGTGCCACCACCAAGAGAAGGCGTTTGTTGGCAGCTGGCAGCTGCACAAGGAACTTGGTCAAATCATGCAGCCCCAAGCCTTATAGCCCTTTGTATTTTATGCACAAAAACTGCATCCTGATCATCAAACTTCAGATAGCAAGAAGCAGAACTACAGAGGCCAGAAAGCAAGGTTCACAGGGAGCTTTCTTGGAACTACAGATTAGATCTTTGGTGGACTAGATCCTTGTACCCATTTTTACAGGTATTAGGGCCTACTTACCGGGTTTTAAGGTCAGAATGGTATCTCTAACATGGTGTCAGTTGTGCTAAGGTCTGTTTCAAGTCTATTAGGTTTTTAGTCATTTTTATTTTTTTATTTTTATTTTTTAAATATTTATTTATTACATACACAATATTCTGTCTGTGTGTATACCTGAAGGCCAGAAGAGGGCACCAGACCTCATTACAGATGGTTGTGCCGGGAATTGAACTCAGGACCTTTGGAAGAGCAGGCAATGCTCTTAACCTCTGAGCCATCTCTCCAGCCCGTTTTTAGTCATTTTTAAATTGAGTTTTTTCTCCTGCTGTATATAGACTTGAATTCCTTATAGGTACTGATACTAAACCTCCTAATAGTTACCTTTCAATTGTCTTACAACATGAGGGTTGTCTCAGTACTTTTAATTGTTTTCTTTGCTGTGCAGAAGTGCCTTAATTTGGAATAGTGGGACAGTGGGGATCCTATACCAGGAATTAAGATTATAAAACATCTCTGGTGCTTAGGGACTCCACGGGGTCAAACCAGTGATGAAGTTTCATGAGGAAGCATATTGCTGTTTCTGGTGTGTTGATAAGAGTGGAGCATCCTCCAGTTATTATGTGGTGGTTAAGAGGGCAGCAGTGGACAGACTAAGGGAAGGTAAGATCAGTAAGATATTGCTAGCCAGAATACACATATCTATGTTGTGTCTGGACAGAATGAGTTTAGTGCTTTGGTTTCCAGTTGTGCTGCGGGTAGGCAAGTCGATTTTTTTAAAGTACCCAGTGCCAGACTGGTTGCTTTTGTGAGTACTACCTTTGAAGCTCTGGATGAGTAAAAGGAGTGACCCTTCATTTTTGCCCTGTGTAGCCTACCAGTTGGCATCTGTTTTGCAACATGGACAGTTATTATAAAATTAATGGTCTGGAGGCTGATCCATATTGTGTTAGGAAAACTCATCTGGAATCACAAGACTGCCCTGTAGGAGTCTGGGATAGGAACTTCGATGTTAAAATTTTGGTGCATAAACATACTTTGGAAATAAAATACAGTAAAACTTCCTTTAAGGCATGTTTCTGATTAATTTATGTTTCTGTGCACCAGCTTGGACCAACTTGGACTGACAGGGTGTAACTCTTGTCCCCGAACAGCTTAATCCTGGTCAGACCATTTGCCCAGTCAGTAGCGGGACACCTGGAAAAGAATCTTACTTGATGGTAGATAGAGTTTCCCACTCCACATAGAGCCTGTAATCTCTAGTTAGGACAGTAATACAGGAACTCAGGGATGGGCTTAACTCTCATGAGCATTTGAAATTCACATTTTCCCCACGGCCAGCTCACACTCACCACTGTGTACCTGCCCTAAACTCTAAACGCATTTCAAATTATTTTGAATCATCCTATCAGCAGCTTTGTTCACCAGAGAAACAACTGTAAGTGTTGGCAGTCATGGTTTGTGTTTCTCAAATTTCTCTGTGCCTCCAAACCAGCGAACCTTCATATAGCAACTGATGGAAACAGATGCAGAGATCCACAGTCACTGGCTGAGTGTTGAAGGTGCCATGTTAGCCAAGCTCCAGTTGAAGAGAGGGAGGAGCGATAATATGAACAAAGGTGCCAAGACCATGATGGGGATATCCACAGGACAGCTCACCTGAGCTAATCGGACTCTGGACTGACAGCAGGGGAACCAGCATAGGACCAAACTAGGCCCTTTGAATGTGGGTAACAGTTGTATGACTGGGGCAGACTGCGGGCCCACTGGCAGTAGGACCAGGATTTATTTATTCCTACTGCTTGTTCTGGCTTTTTGGGATACTATTTATTCTCTTTGGAGGGATACTTTGCTCAGCCTAGGTCTAATGGGTGAGGGTTTTGCTCCTGCTCAAAGTGATGTGGTGGACATTGTTGACTTCCTATGGGAAGCCTTACCTGCTCTGAGGAGTGTGGATGGCGAGGTGGGATGAGTGGGATGGGGGAAGGTAAGGGGGAGCCGGAGGAGGGAAGGGAGTGGGAACTGGGATTGGTATGTAAAATGAGAAAAGATTGTTTTTTAAAAAATAAGTAAGGGCCAGGCATTGGTGGTGCATGCCTTTAATCCCAGCACTCGGGAGGCAAAGGCAGGCGGACCTCTGTGAGTTCGATGCCAGCCTGGTCTACAAGAGCTAGTTCTGGGACAGGCACCAAATCTACAGAGAAACCCTGTCTCAAAAAAAAAAAGTAATTAAAAAACACATTAAAAATAGGAGAAAAAAGAAAATTCAACTCACTTTACTATTTCTCCATTCTCTATACCCTCCAGGTTCACAGTTCAACTCTGCTCCCATGAATCTGACTGAGATTTCTACAGCCTGTGAGAAGGTAGAGAATTGGGCCTGGGCAGGCCTAGCTATTGTCACGCCATACATATTCCATATATGCTGTTGCAAATGAAAGAATTCACCTTCTTGGGTGTGGCAGGGTAAGTGTGGGAGGGGGCATGTTTTAATATAGGCACATGTGCACTACCTGCTTTTGGATGGTGGCTTCCTCCAATTGAAACACTCTGTCCAGGAGGGATCAGGAAGTCTTGTGAGCAGACAGATGTCTGCGAGAACAGAGAATTGGAATATTTATGAGGGCCTCACTAGCAGTATAAGGAGTAAACAGCTGCTGGGTTTGGAGACCGGGAAACCTAGCTTCAGAGAGAAGAGATTCTCAGACTGTCAAGCAACCCTTTGTGAACATCGCCTGTGATGAGAAGGGCTTTGGTGATATGGCTGCTTTTGAGGTAGCCCTGCTCGCTGTAAATTGAGCCCTCCCCATACTCCTGTTAGTAACTCCAGTGAAAAGTCACTGCTTCAGCAAGTCAGACTTCGGTACAGTTGTTACTTTAGACTGTTGCAGGCTCCCTTTCTGAGGTCAGTAGATGTGTGTCTTGTTGGTTGTCTCCCCAGCAAATATCCGGCTGGAGGGTAATTTTCCACATCATTCTTCAGGCCATACATACAATTTTATTCTTTTTTTTTAATTTTTAAAAATTTATTCAGAGATTCAAAGTTCTGTACAATTTAATTGATCTCTATTTCTCCGTTCTTATCTCAAATATTTATCACCATTGATATCTAGTAGGACTACCGTCATTTTAATTAATTTAATATCTAAAATTTTTATCTTGAAACTTATGAAAATGCACTTTCAATATCAATGCTTACCAGTATCTTTACTGTAATGGTTTAGATAAAAAGCTGTGCAGTTTTCTGAAGGGCAGCAGCGGGCAGAGGGCCACGAGGGGCGGGATCCTACCACCAGAGGCCTCTGTACATCCAAAGGGGGCGGGTGGGAGGTGGTGGATAAGAGACCTCAGCAGGTCAGTGTGGCAGCCAGTCACACAAGGAGACGAGGCAGGTGAGGGATAAATATGCCATGCAGAGAGAGGGGTTGGGTATAGTTTATTCAGTGGGTTATGGAAGGAAAATGTAGGGGGACAGAGGGAGAGAGGAAGAGAGAGAGAGTGAGAGAAGAAGGAGGAGGAGGAGCAGAGAGAGGAGGCTGCAGACAGGGCAGAGAGAGTATGTAATGATTATTAAAAATTGCTGCGGATCCCCGAGTAGCTTGCTTCAGGATCCCCCTCAGGCAGGGGGCAGCAGGTCCCAAGAACAGCCAGTCTCAGAGAGACCACAGTAGGTCTCCGTAGGTAGCTACAATTTTATTCTTTAGCTAGGGTCTCTCCTTGGCCTGGGACCTCTCATGTAGGTGTGAGGCCTAGGGATCTGCCTGTCTCTATTTCCCTAGCCCTGTGACAACATTTTAAAAATAGATTCCTTTGTTTTATTTTATGCGTATGAATATTCTGCTCACATGTATGTCTGTGCACTGTGTGCATGCCTGGAGATCAGGAAGGAAGGGTTTCAGTCCCCTGAAAAAACTGGAGTTATGGACAGTTGTGAGCCACCATGCAGGTGCTGAACAAGTAAGTGCTCTTAACTGCTGAACCATCTCTCCAGCCCCATGGGCATTTGTATGTGTGTGTGTGTGTGTGTGTGTGTGTGTGTGTGTGTATGAATTTGTATGTGGGTGTACACACATTCACATATATATGTACCATATGGTGGTCAGAGATTGATTTTGGGTATCTTCAATGTCATATTTTTTGACACAGAATCACACACTGAATGAGGACCCATGATTCACTTAGTCTGGCTGGTCAGCACTTGCTTGGGGCTTCTGTTTCCCTACCTGCGCAGGGGTAGGATTCCAAGTTACCCCTCCAGGAGATTTTATGTGAATTTGGGAGGTTGAATTCAGATCATAATGCTTAGGGGATGAGCACTTTACAGATGAGACTTCTCCATAGACCCCTGACCTAGTATTTTGTACTTGGGTCCTGAGGATGGCATTAAGGTCCTTGTTCTTGCATGACAAGTATTTTATAGATTTTTATCACTTCAGCAACTGAGCTATCACCCAATCTCAGAATTTACTTCTCTTTGAAGGCTATTGAGTGTTCAATTGTGTGTGTGTGTGTGTGTGTGTGTGTGTGTTATATATATATATATATATATATATATATATATATATATATATATGCAATTTTTTATCCACCCTTCAGTTGACGAATGATTAATTTTGCCATTTTGGTAATGCTTAATTCATTCAGTATTGGCATGTATCTCTTCCTTCCAGTTACCAATTTCTTATCATTTTCATATGAAAAATTTCTGACTGGCGACATCACTCAGTGGTAGAACTCCTCCTGCCTGACATGTGCCTGGATCTGTATTCTATTCATTAGACCCATAATGTAAGTAGAATTACTATGTATATAATGTTGAAATCTTTTCCCTTTTTGAGTTTTCAAATGTTGTAATTAGTAAGGGAAGAACTAATTTCCCCTCTAATCTTCATTGAGTTCCATAGCCCATAAATTCTCCAGCATTTACCTGTGCCCTTGTGTAGTCGTACTTTCTTGTTGGAACCGCCAGCTCGCAGATAATGATCGGAGACTTATTATTAATTATGAAAGCTCAGCCTTAGCTCAGGCTTGTTCCTAACTAGTTCTTATAACTTAAATTAACCCATATTTTTTAGTCTACTTTCTGACACATGGTTAGTTGCCTAATCTCCCTACTGCCCATCCTGCTTCCTCTGTGTTTGGCTGATGACTCAACCTCTCTTCTCCCCAGAGTTCTCTCTCCACCTATACCTCCTGCCTAGCTATTGGCCATCCAGCTTTTTATTACACCAATCACAGAAATACATATTCACACGGTGTACAAATATCCCACGACATTTTTGATTTTTTTCTCTCTCAAGCTGTTCAGCTGCCACATCTTTGGCTATTCAGAGGAATTTTGATTTGATAGAACTCCATATATTAGTGTTTTCATTCATTCCTTTTGGAGTAAGGTCAAAAACTCATTACAAAGACCAGTGGTCTATAATTTTTTTATTTTTATATCTAGAATTTTTACATCGCAGATCTCATATAACAAAGTATATTTGTTCATGTTGTATGCATTGTACTACTAAGGTGGTCTTCCTAAATTAAATTAAGAAAAGGTGGTTTTCAATTTCTTTTTTTTAAGGTTTATTTACTATGTATACAGTATTCTGCCTGCATGCCAGAAGAGGGCACCATATCTCACTATAGATGGTTGTGAGCCACCATGTAGTTGCTGAGAATTGAACTCATGACCTTTGGAAGAGCAGGCAGTGCTCTTAACCTCTGAGCCATATCTCCAGTCCCGCCATTATGGATTTCTTTGGTGGTTTGTACACAAAGCGAATAACACAAAATACTTGTTTTCATCCCCTATGAGTTTCTCTTTACAGTAGAACTTATAGTTGTACTCAATCCATCATCAAGGAAAAAGGGCATTGACTATTTTCTGGTAATAAACTATATGTGAAGTAAGCATCAGAAGGGCAGACTAATGGGCAGAGAAAGCATATCAGGAATCAATATTTAGAAAAAATGTAGGTAGTTTTGTTTTCACCCTTGGTAATGATCTCCCCTACCACAGAAGACATTGTCGCTGTAAAAGCACATCAGAAATATTGCTATGGCCAACCTTCATTTAAAGCCACCTTTTAGAGACTGGTCTTAATAGTCTCCTGGAAAATGACAGATAATTACATCTGCTTTTTTTTTTTATTTTTTTTTTTTTTGGTTTTTCGAGACAGGGTTTCTCTGTAGCTTTGGAGCCTGTCCTGGAACTAACTCTTGTAGACCAGGCTGGCCTCGAACTCACAGAGATCCGCCTGCCTCTGCCTCCCGAGTGCTGGGATTAAAGGCGTGCGCCACCACCGCCCGGCTTACATCTGCCTTTTACATCCAGTTGCCAGCCTGTAAATGGGCAGAACATATTGTCAGGAGTTTCATTAAGCTGCCTTCCTTTCATGCTGCCTTCCAGATCATTGTCCAGGCAAGTTACACAACAAAGGCAAGTCTAGATCCAGCAGATGCACAACAAATAAAAGCAAAGAAATCCACTGAATCCAACATAGTGGTACAGTGGAGTAATCCAAACTCTCGGAAGGAGCAGGTCCCCATGGGCTGCTAAAAAATGACCAGTTCAGTGAGGACTGATAATGTGCACAATTTAAAATAGAATAAATGAGACAACATAAAAAGAGAAAAGCCAGGGAGTCACCAAAACAATAAAACTATAGCAATTCCAAAGGGCTGTTGTGGCATATGCCTGTTACTTCAGCCCTCTGATACCTGCTTTGAGTTCAACCCTAGGCTACAGTGTGAATTCCAGGGTTGTTGAGCTCCACAGTGAGCTACTCTGTAGCACATATTCTCCTCCCAGGTCACATGCTTGCTTAGTGACAGATTGGCCACTCACTCAGTTCCAGAATCTGTCTGGGCTTCTTAGGTATGCACTGAAAATCTGGTAGTAACCCAAACTTTGGGGATCAAACTGGCTAGAGATTAGAGTAGGCTGGGATCCAGGTAGTGCGCTTCCTGGCACTTCCTGCCTGCTCTTGGAAGCATGCAGAGCCCTCACTAAAGCAGATACAGATAGAAATATTATGAGGGTTCCCTGGCCAGCCAGTTGAGCCTAATTGAAAAACTCCTGACCAATGAAACATTCTGTTTCAAAGGATGTGGACAGCCTTCTTGAGGATAGCACTGGGGTTCGCTTGTGTCCTCAGACACTGGTAAACCTGTTCACCCCCAGGCACATGAACACCACCAACCCCCAGGCATGAAATTACAGCACCTACTTCTGATGGATCACGAGGACCTATAACCCAAGCTCCAGAGGATCAAATACACACACTCTCTCTCTCAAAAAAAAAAGTCCTCTTAAAATGTTTTCTTGTTTATTTTTATGTCTTTGGGTAGTTTGCCTGCATACCAACTTGTACACAATGCCCTTTGGAGCCAGAAGAAGGTGCCTGATACGTGGGAGCCTGAATTACAGGATGCGTGAGCAACCAGAAGTAGTGCTGGGAATCAAACCCATGTCCTCTGGAAGAGCAGCCAGTACTCTTAACTACTGAACCATCTCTTCAGCCTCACCATTGTCTTTTAAAAGTAAGTTATTGAGTATTATCCTGGGTATAGTGACTAATGACCTTAGGATCACACTAAGAGATGTTATTATCAGTGGGCTAGACTCATCCCGGTAAGCCACAACCTTGTGGTGAACACAAACTAATAGAAATGGGTTAGATCAAGATGTGAGAGTTAGCCAATAAGAGGCTAAATATAATGGGCCAGGCAGTAATTTAATTAATACAATTTCTGTGTGGTTATTTCGGGGGTTAAGCTAGCCAGGTGGCGGGACGCGGCCTACGCCTCCTCACAACAGATCTCCATGAGTTTGAGGCGAGCCTGGTCTACAAGAGCTAGTTCCAGGACAGCCAGAGCTGTCACACAGAGAAACCCTGTCTCAAAAGCAAACAAACAAACAAAAAGAGATGTTATGTAAACCAGTCTGACCTAAGTGAACGTTAATGTCTAACCAAAGCCCCTGACCATAATGCTTTGGTTTTAGTCAGAATGCTTGATAAGTATTGGATCCCCTATTATTGGGTTCTTCCGCTGAAGTAATAAGCCAAATCAAACTGAATTACTTTTTTTTTATAAATTTTTTAAATTTTTATTTATTATATATACAATATTCTGTTTGTGTGTATGTCTGCAGGTCAGAAGAGGACACCAGACCTCATTACAGATGGTTGTGAGCCACCATGTGTTTGCCGGGAATTGAACTCAGGACCTTTGGAAGAGCAGGTAATGCTCTTAACCACTGAGCCATTTCTCCAGCCCTTTACTGTATTTTTTTAGAGCCTGTCCTGGAACTAGCTCTTGTAGACCAGGCTGGCCTCAAACTCAGAAATCCGCCTGCCTCTGTCTCCCAGGTGCTGAGATTAAAGATATGTGCCACCACCAAGAGAAGGCGTTTGTTGGCAGCTGGCAGCTGCACAAGGAACTTGGTCAAATCATGCAGCCCCAAGCCTTATAGCCCTTTGTATTTTATGCACAAAAACTGCATCCTGATCATCAAACTTCAGATAGCAAGAAGCAGAACTACAGAGGCCAGAAAGCAAGGTTCACAGGGAGCTTTCTTGGAACTACAGATTAGATCTTTGGTGGACTAGATCCTTGTACCCATTTTTACAGGTATTAGGGCCTACTTACCGGGTTTTAAGGTCAGAATGGTATCTCTAACATGGTGTCAGTTGTGCTAAGGTCTGTTTCAAGTCTATTAGGTTTTTAGTCATTTTTATTTTTTTATTTTTATTTTTTAAATATTTATTTATTACATACACAATATTCTGTCTGTGTGTATACCTGAAGGCCAGAAGAGGGCACCAGACCTCATTACAGATGGTTGTGCCGGGAATTGAACTCAGGACCTTTGGAAGAGCAGGCAATGCTCTTAACCTCTGAGCCATCTCTCCAGCCCGTTTTTAGTCATTTTTAAATTGAGTTTTTTCTCCTGCTGTATATAGACTTGAATTCCTTATAGGTACTGATACTAAACCTCTGAATAGTTACCTTTCAATTGTCTTACAACATGAGGGTTGTCTCAGTACTTTTAATTGTTTTCTTTGCTGTGCAGAAGTGCCTTAATTTGGAATAGTGGGACAGTGGGGATCCTATACCAGGAATTAAGATTATAAAACATCTCTGGTGCTTAGGGACTCCACGGGGTCAAACCAGTGATGAAGTTTCATGAGGAAGCATATTGCTGTTTCTGGTGTGTTGATAAGAGTGGAGCATCCTCCAGTTATTATTGGTGAGATGGGGTGGGGGTAAGATCAGTAGATTTGCTGCCAGGGGCTGGAGGATCTCAGAGGTGTAAGAGCACTGGCAGCTCTTCCAGTGGATCAGCAACTACATGGTGGTCAACATCGGTAATGAGATCTAGTGCCCTCCTCTGGGGGGGGGGAAAAAAAGGAGGAAAAAATTTTTAAAAAAAAAAAAAAAAAAAAATTTAAAAAAAAAAAGAAATTGCTAGCCAGAATACACATATCTACGTTGTGTCTGGACAGAATGAGTTTAGTGCTTTGGTTTCCAGTTGTGCTGCGGGTAGGCAAGTCGATTTTTTTTAAAGTACCCAGTGCCAGACTGGTTGCTTTTGTGAGTACTACCTTTGAAGCTCTGGATGAGTAAAAGGAGTGACCCTTCATTTTTGCCCTGTGTAGCCTACCAGTTGGCATCTGTTTTGCAACATGGACAGTTATTATAAAATTAATGGTCTGGAGGCTGATCCATATTGTGTTAGGAAAACTCATCTGGAATCACAAGACTGCCCTGTAGGAGTCTGGGATAGGAACTTCGATGTTAAAATTTTGGTGCATAAACATACTTTGGAAATAAAATACAGTAAAACTTCCTTTAAGGCATGTTTCTGATTAATTTATGTTTCTGTGCACCAGCTTGGACCAACTTGGACTGACAGGGTGTAACTCTTGTCCCCGAACAGCTTAATCCTGGTCAGACCATTTGCCCAGTCAGTAGCGGGACACCTGGAAAAGAATCTTACTTGATGGTAGATAGAGTTTCCCACTCCACATAGAGCCTGTAATCTCTAGTTAGGACAGTAATACAGGAACTCAGGGATGGGCTTAACTCTCATGAGCATTTGAAATTCACATTTTCCCCCCGGCCAGCTCACACTCACCACTGTGTACCTGCCCTAAACTCTAAACGCATTTCAAATTATTTTGAATCATCCTATCAGCAGCTTTGTTCACCAGAGAAACAACTGTAAGTGTTGGCAGTCATGGTTTGTGTTTCTCAAATTTCTCTGTGCCTCCAAACCAGCGAACCTTCATATAGCAACTGATGGAAACAGATGCAGAGATCCACAGTCACTGGCTGAGTGTCGAAGGTGCCATGTTAGCCAAGCTCCAGTTGAAGAGAGGGAGGAGCGATAATATGAACAAAGGTGCCAAGACCATGATGGGGATATCCACAGGACAGCTCACCTGAGCTAATCGGACTCTGGACTGACAGCAGGGGAACCAGCATAGGACCAAACTAGGCCCTTTGAATGTGGGTAACAGTTGTATGACTGGGGCAGACTGCGGGCCCACTGGCAGTAGTACCAGGATTTATTTATTCCTACTGCTTGTTCTGGCTTTTTGGGATACTATTTATTCTCTTTGGAGGGATACTTTGCTCAGCCTAGGTCTAATGGGTGAGGGTTTTGCTCCTGCTCAAGGTGATGTGGTGGACATTGTTGACTTCCTATGGGAAGCCTTACCTGCTCTGAGGAGTGTGGATGGCGAGGTGGGATTGGGGGAAGATAGGGGGAGCAGGAGGAGGGAAGGGAGTGTTAACTGGTATTGGTATGTAAAATGAGAAAAGATTGTTTTTTAAAAAATAAGTAAGGGCCAGGCATTGGTGGTGCACGCCTTTAATCCCAGCACTCGGGAGGCAAAGGCAGGCGGACCTCTGTGAGTTCGATGCCAGCCTGGTCTACAAGAGCTAGTTCTGGGACAGGCACCAAATCTACAGAGAAACCCTGTCTCAAAAAAAAAGTAATTAAAAAACACATTAAAAATAGGAGAAAAAAGAAAATTCAACTCACTTTACTATTTCTCCATTCTCTATACCCTCCAGGTTCACAGTTCAACTCTGCTCCCATGAATCTGACTGAGATTTCTACAGCCTGTGAGAAGGTAGAGAATTGGGCCTGGGCAGGCCTAGCTATTGTCACGCCATACATATTCCATATATGCTGTTGCAAATGAAAGAATTCACTTTCTTGGGTGTGGCAGGGTAAGTGTGGGAGGGGGCATGTTTTAATATAGGCACATGTGCACTACCTGCTTTTGGATGGTGGCTTCCTCCAATTGAAACACTCTGTCCAGGAGGGATCAGGAAGTCTTGTGAGCAGACAGATGTCTGCGAGAACAGAGAATTGGAATATTTATGAGGGCCTCACTAGCAGTATAAGGAGTAAACAGCTGCTGGGTTTGGAGACCGGGAAACCTAGCTTCAGAGAGAAGAGATTCTCAGACTGTCAAGCAACCCTTTGTGAACATCGCCTGTGATGAGAAGGGCTTTGGTGATATGGCTGCTTTTGAGGTAGCCCTGCTCGCTGTAAATTGAGCCCTCCCCATACTCCTGTTAGTAACTCCAGTGAAAAGTCACTGCTTCAGCAAGTCAGACTTCGGTACAGTTGTTACTTTAGACTGTTGCAGGCTCCCTTTCTGAGGTCAGTAGATGTGTGTCTTGTTGGTTGTCTCCCCAGCAAATATCCGGCTGGAGGGTAATTTTCCACATCATTCTTCAGGCCATACATACAATTTTATTCTTTTTTTTAATTTTTAAAAATTTATTCAGAGATTCAAAGTTCTGTACAATTTAATTGATCTCTATTTCTCCGTTCTTATCTCAAATATTTATCACCATTGATATCTAGTAGGACTACCGTCATTTTAATTAATTTAATATCTAAAATTTTTATCTTGAAACTTATGAAAATGCACTTTCAATATCAATGCTTACCAGTATCTTTACTGTAATGGTTTAGATAAAAAGCTGTGCAGTTTTCTGAAGGGCAGCAGCGGGCAGAGGGCCACGAGGGGCGGGATCCTACCACCAGAGGCCTCTGTACATCCAAAGGGGGCGGGTGGGAGGTGGTGGATAAGAGACCTCAGCAGGTCAGTGTGGCAGCCAGTCACACAAGGAGACGAGGCAGGTGAGGGATAAATATGCCATGCAGAGAGAGGGGTTGGGTATAGTTTATTCAGTGGGTTATGGAAGGAAAATGTAGGGGGACAGAGGGAGAGAGGGAGAGAGAGAGAGTGAGAGAAGAAGGAGGAGGAGGAGCAGAGAGAGGAGGCTGCAGACAGGGCAGAGAGAGTATGTAATGATTATTAAAAATTGCTGCGGATCCCCGAGTAGCTTGCTTCAGGATCCCCCTCAGGCAGGGGGCAGCAGGTCCCAAGAACAGCCAGTCTCAGAGAGACCACAGTAGGTCTCCGTAGGTAGCTACAATTTTATTCTTTAGCTAGGGTCTCTCCTTGGCCTGGGACCTCTCATGTAGGTGTGAGGCCTAGGGATCTGCCTGTCTCTATTTCCCTAGCCCTGTGACAACATTTTAAAAATAGATTCCTTTGTTTTATTTTATGCGTATGAATATTCTGCTCACATGTATGTCTGTGCACTGTGTGCATGCCTGGAGATCAGGAAGGAGGGTTTCAGTCCCCTGAAAAAACTGGAGTTATGGACAGTTGTGAGCCACCATGCAGGTGCTGAACAAGTAAGTGCTCTTAACTGCTGAACCATCTCTCCAGCCCCATGGGCAGCATTGTGTGTGTGTTGTAGTGTGTGTGTGTGTGTGTGTGTGTGTGTATGAATTTGTATGTGGGTGTACACACATTCACATATATATGTACCATATGGTGGTCAGAGATTGATTTTGGGTATCTTCAATGTCATATTTTTTGACACAGAATCACACACTGAATGAGGACCCATGATTCACTTAGTCTGGCTGGTCAGCACTTGCTTGGGGCTTCTGTTTCCCTACCTGCGCAGGGGTAGGATTCCAAGTTACCCCTCCAGGAGATTTTATGTGAATTTGGGAGGTTGAATTCAGATCATAATGCTTAGGGGATGAGCACTTTACAGATGAGACTTCTCCATAGACCCCTGACCTAGTATTTTGTACTTGGGTCCTGAGGATGGCATTAAGGTCCTTGTTCTTGCATGACAAGTATTTTATAGATTTTTATCACTTCAGCAACTGAGCTATCACCCAATCTCAGAATTTACTTCTCTTTGAAGGCTATTGAGTGTTCAATTGTGTGTGTGTGTGTGTGTGTTTTTTATTATATATATATATATATATATATATATATATATATATGCAATTTTTATCCACCCTTCAGTTGACGAATGATTAATTTTGCCATTTTGGTAATGCTTAATTCATTCAGTATTGGCATGTATCTCTTCCTTCCAGTTACCAATTTCTTATCATTTTCATATGAAAAATTTCTGACTGGCGACATCACTCAGTGGTAGAACTCCTCCTGCCTGACATGTGCCTGGATCTGTATTCTATTCATTAGACCCATAATGTAAGTAGAATTACTATGTATATAATGTTGAAATCTTTTCCCTTTTTGAGTTTTCAAATGTTGTAATTAGTAAGGGAAGAACTAATTTCCCCTCTAATCTTCATTGAGTTCCATAGCCCATAAATTTCTCCAGCATTTACCTGTGCCCTTGTGTAGTCGTACTTTCTTGTTGGAACCGCCAGCTCGCAGATAATGATCGGAGACTTATTATTAATTATGAAAGCTCAGCCTTAGCTCAGGCTTGTTCCTAACTAGTTCTTATAACTTAAATTAACCCATATTTTTTAGTCTACTTTCTGACACATGGTTAGTTGCCTAATCTCCCTACTGCCCATCCTGCTTCCTCTGTGTTTGGCTGATGACTCAACCTCTCTTCTCCCCAGAGTTCTCTCTCCACCTATACCTCCTGCCTAGCTATTGGCCATCCAGCTTTTTATTACACCAATCACAGAAATACATATTCACACGGTGTACAAATATCCCACGACATTTTTGATTTTTTTCTCTCTCAAGCTGTTCAGCTGCCACATCTTTGGCTATTCAGAGGAATTTTGATTTGATAGAACTCCATATATTAGTGTTTTCATTCATTCCTTTTGGAGTAAGGTCAAAAACTCATTACAAAGACCAGTGGTCTATAATTTTTTTATTTTTATATCTAGAATTTTTACATCGCAGATCTCATATAACAAAGTATATTTGTTCATGTTGTATGCATTGTACTACTAAGGTGGTCTTCCTAAATTAAATTAAGAAAAGGTGGTTTTCAATTTCTTTTTTAAAGGTTTATTTACTATGTATACAGTATTCTGCCTGCATGCCAGAAGAGGGCACCATATCTCACTATAGATGGTTGTGAGCCACCATGTAGTTGCTGAGAATTGAACTCATGACCTTTGGAAGAGCAGGCAGTGCTCTTAACCTCTGAGCCATATCTCCAGTCCCGCCATTATGGATTTCTTTGGTGGTTTGTACACAAAGCGAATAACACAAAATACTTGTTTTCATCCCCTATGAGTTTCTCTTTACAGTAGAACTTATAGTTGTACTCAATCCATCATCAAGGAAAAAGGGCATTGACTATTTTCTGGTAATAAACTATATGTGAAGTAAGCATCAGAAGGGCAGACTAATGGGCAGAGAAAGCATATCAGGAATCAATAATTAGAAAAATGTAGGTAGTTTTGTTTTCACCCTTGGTAATGATCTCCCCTACCACAGAAGACATTGTCGCTGTAAAAGCACATCAGAAATATTGCTATGGCCAACCTTCATTTAAAGCCACCTTTTAGAGACTGGTCTTAATAGTCTCCTGGAAAATGACAGATAATTACATCTGCCTTTTTTTTATTTTTTATTTTTTTGGTTTTTCGAGACAGGGTTTCTCTGTAGCTTTGGAGCCTGTCCTGGAACTAACTCTTGTAGACCAGGCTGGCCTCGAACTCACAGAGATCCGCCTGCCTCTGCCTCCCGAGTGCTGGGATTAAAGGCGTGCGCCACCACCGCCCGGCTTACATCTGCCTTTTACATCCAGTTGCCAGCCTGTAAATGGGCAGAACATATTGTCAGGAGTTTCATTAAGCTGCCTTCCTTTCATGCTGCCTTCCAGATCATTGTCCAGGCAAGTTACACAACAAAGGCAAGTCTAGATCCAGCAGATGCACAACAAATAAAAGCAAAGAAATCCACTGAATCCAACATAGTGGTACAGTGGAGTAATCCAAACTCTCGGAAGGAGCAGGTCCCCATGGGCTGCTAAAAAATGACCAGTTCAGTGAGGAGTGATAATGTGCACAATTTAAAATAGAATAAATGAGACAACATAAAAAGAGAAAAGCCAGGGAGTCACCAAAACAATAAAACTATAGCAATTCCAAAGGGCTGTTGTGGCATATGCCTGTTACTTCAGCCCTCTGATACCTGCTTTGAGTTCAACCCTAGGCTACAGTGTGAATTCCAGGGTTGTTGAGCTCCACAGTGAGCTACTCTGTAGCACATATTCTCCTCCCAGGTCACATGCTTGCTTAGTGACAGATTGGCCACTCACTCAGTTCCAGAATCTGTCTGGGCTTCTTAGGTATGCACTGAAAATCTGGTAGTAACCCAAACTTTGGGGATCAAACTGGCTAGAGATTAGAGTAGGCTGGGATCCAGGTAGTGCGCTTCCTGGCACTTCCTGCCTGCTCTTGGAAGCATGCAGAGCCCTCACTAAAGCAGATACAGATAGAAATATTATGAGGGTTCCCTGGCCAGCCAGTTGAGCCTAATTGAAAAACTCCTGACCAATGAAACATTCTGTTTCAAAGGATGTGGACAGCCTTCTTGAGGATAGCACTGGGGTTCGCTTGTGTCCTCAGACACTGGTAAACCTGTTCACCCCCAGGCACATGAACACCACCAACCCCCAGGCATGAAATTACAGCACCTACTTCTGATGGATCACGAGGACCTATAACCCAAGCTCCAGAGGCTCAAATACACACACTCTCAAAAAAAAAAAGTCCTCTTAAAATATTTTCTTGTTTATTTTTATGTCTTTGGGTAGTTTTCCTGCATACCAACTTGTACACAATGCCCCTTGGAGCCAGAAGAAGGTGCCTGATACGTGGGAGCCTGAATTACAGGATGCGTGAGCAACCAGAAGTAGTGCTGGGAATCAAACCCATGTCCTGTGGAAGAGCAGCCAGTACTCTTAACTACTGAACCATCTCTTCAGCCTCACCATTGTCTTTTAAAAGTAAGTTATTGAGTATTATCCTGGGTATAGTGACTAATAATGACCTTAGGATCACACTAAGAGATGTTATTATCAGTGGGCTAGACTCATCCCGGTAAGCCACAACCTTGTGGTGAACACAAACTAATAGAAATGGGTTAGATCAAGATGTGAGAGTTAGCCAATAAGAGGCTAAATATAATGGGCCAGGCAGTAATTGAATTAATACAATTTCTGTGTGGTTATTTCGGGGGTTAAGCTAGCCAGGTGGCAGGAGGCGGCCTACGCCTCCTCACAACAGATCTCCATGAGTTTGAGGCGAGCCTGGTCTACAAGAGCTAGTTCCAGGACAGCCAGAGCTGTCACACAGAGAAACCCTGTCTCAAAAGCAAACAAACAAACAAAAAGAGATGTTATGTAAACCAGTCTGACCTAAGTGAACGTTAATGTCTAACCAAAGCCCCTGACCATAATGCTTTGGTTTTAGTCAGAATGCTTGATAAGTATTGGATCCCCTATTATTGGGTTCTTCCGCTGAAGTAATAAGCCAAATCAAACTGAATTACTTTTGTTTTATAAATTTTTTAAATTTTTATTTATTATATATACAATATTCTGTTTAAGTGTATGTCTGCAGGTCAGAAGAGGACACCAGACCTCATCATAGATGGTTGTGAGCCACCATGTTTTTGCGGGGAATTGAACTCAGGACCTTTGGAAGAACAGGTAATGCTCTTAACCACTGAGCCATTTCTCCAGCCCTTTACTGTATTTTTTTAGAGCCTGTCCTGGAACTAGCTCTTGTAGACCAGGCTGGCCTCAAACTCAGAAATCCGCCTGCCTCTCTCTCCCAGGTGCTGAGATTAAAGATGTGTGCCACCACCAAGAGAATGCGTTTGTTGGCAGCTGGCAGCTGCACAAGGAACTTGGTCAAATCATGCAGCCCCAAGCCTTATAGCCCTTTGTATTTTATGCACAAAAACTGCATCCTGATCATCAAACTTCAGATAGCAAGAAGCAGAACTACAGAGGCCAGAAAGCAAGGTTCACAGGGAGCTTTCTTGGAAGTACAGATTAGATCTTTGGTGGACTAGATCCTTGTACCCATTTTTACAGGTATTAGGACCTACTTACCGGGTTTTAAGGTCAGAATGGTATTTCTAA
Source organism: Microtus agrestis (assembly GCA_902806775.1). Classification (NCBI taxonomy): domain Eukaryota; kingdom Metazoa; phylum Chordata; class Mammalia; order Rodentia; family Cricetidae; genus Microtus; species Microtus agrestis. Next base: position 24,881 of record CADCXT010002243.1, read on the forward strand.
CATGGTGTCAGTTGTGCTAAGGTCTGTTTCAAGTCTATTAGGTTTTTAGTCAGTTTTATTTTTTTATTTTTATTTTTTAAATATTTATTTATTACATACACAATATTTTGTCTGTGTGTATACCTGAAGGCCAGAAGAGGGCACCAGACCTCATTACAGATGGTTGTGCCGGGAATTGAACTCAGGACCTTTGGAAGAGCAGGCAATGCTCTTAACCTCTGAGCCATCTCTCCAGCCCGTTTTTAGTCATTTTTAAATTGAGTTTTTTCTCCTGCTGTATATAGACTTGAATTCCTTATAGGTACTGATACTAAACCTCTGAATAGTTACCTTTCAATTGTCTTACAACATGAGGGTTGTCTCAGTACTTTTAATTGTTTTCTTTGCTGTGCAGAAGTGGCTTAATTTGGAATAGTGGGACAGTGGGGATCCTATACCAGGAATTAAGATTATAAAACATCTCTGGTGCTTAGGGACTCCACGGGGTCAAACCAGTGATGAAGTTTCATGAGGAAGCATATTGCTGTTTCTGGTGTGTTGATAAGAGTGGAGCATCCTCCAGTTATTATTGGTGTGAGGGCAGCAGTGGACAGACTAAGGGAAGGTAAGATCAGTAAGATATTGCTAGCCAGAATACACATATCTATGTTGTGTCTGGACAGAATGAGTTTAGTGCTTTGGTTTCCAGTTGTGCTGCGGGTAGGCAAGTCGATTTTTTTTAAAGTACCCAGTGCCAGACTGGTTGCTTTTGTGAGTACTACCTTTGAAGCTCTGGATGAGTAAAAGGAGTGACCCTTCATTTTTGCCCTGTGTAGCCTACCAGTTGGCATCTGTTTTGCAACATGGACAGTTATTATAAAATTAATGGTCTGGAGGCTGATCCATATTGTGTTAGGAAAACTCATCTGGAATCACAAGACTGCCCTGTAGGAGTCTGGGATAGGAACTTCGATGTTAAAATTTTGGTGCATAAACATACTTTGGAAATAAAATACAGTAAAACTTCCTTTAAGGCATGTTTCTGATTAATTTATGTTTCTGTGCACCAGCTTGGACCAACTTGGACTGACTCTTGTCCCCGAACAGCTTAATCCTGGTCAGACCATTTGCCCAGTCAGTAGCGGGACACCTGGAAAAGAATCTTACTTGATGGTAGATAGAGTTTCCCACTCCACATAGAGCCTGTAATCTCTAGTTAGGACAGTAATACAGGAACTCAGGGATGGGCTCAACTCTCATGAGCATTTGAAATTCACATTTTCCCCACAGCCAGCTCACTCTCACCACTGTGTACCTGCCCTAAACTCTAAACGCATTTCAAATTATTTTGAATCATCCTATCAGCAGCTTTGTTCACCAGAGAAACAACTGTAAGTGTTGGCAGTCATGGTTTGTGTTTCTCAAATTTCTCTGTGCCTCCAAACCAGCGAACCTTCATATAGCAACTGATGGAAACAGATGCAGAGATCCACAGTCACTGGCTGAGTGTTGAAGGTGCCATGTTAGCCAAGCTCCAGTTGAAGAGAGGGAGGAGCGATAATATGAACAAAGGTGCCAAGACCATGATGGGGATATCCACAGGACAGCTCACCTGAGCTAATCGGACTCTGGACTGACAGCAGGGGAACCAGCATAGGACCAAACTAGGCCCTTTGAATGTGGGTAACAGTTGTATGACTGGGGCAGACTGCGGGCCCACTGGCAGTAGGACCAGGATTTATTTATTCCTACTGCTTGTTCTGGCTTTTTGGGATACTATTTATTCTCTTTGGAGGGATACTTTGCTCAGCCTAGGTCTAATGGGTGAGGGTTTTGCTCCTGCTCAAGGTGATGTGGTGGACATTGTTGACTTCCTATGGGAAGCCTTACCTGCTCTGAGGAGTGTGGATGGCGAGGTGGGATGGGGGGAAGGTAGGGGGAGCAGGAGGAGGGAAGGGAGTGGGAACTGGGATTGGTATGTAAAATGAGAAAAGATTGTTTTTAAAAAATAAGTAAGGGCCAGGCATTGGTGGTGCACGCCTTTAATCCCAGCACTCGGGAGGCAAAGGCAGGCGGACCTCTGTGAGTTCGATGCCAGCCTGGTCTACAAGAGCTAGTTCTGGGACAGGCACCAAATCTACAGAGAAACCCTGTCTCAAAAAAAAAAAGTAATTAAAAAACACATTAAAAATAGGAGAAAAAAGAAAATTCAACTCACTTTACTATTTCTCCATTCTCTATACCCTCCAGGTTCACAGTTCAACTCTGCTCCCATGAATCTGACTGAGATTTCTACAGCCTGTGAGAAGGTAGAGAATTGGGCCTGGGCAGGCCTAGCTATTGTCACGCCATACATATTCCATATATGCTGTTGCAAATGAAAGAATTCACCTTCTTGGGTGTGGCAGGGTAAGTGTGGGAGGGGGCATGTTTTAATATAGGCACATGTGCACTACCTGCTTTTGGATGGTGGCTTCCTCCAATTGAAACACTCTGTCCAGGAGGGATCAGGAAGTCTTGTGAGCAGACAGATGTCTGCGGGAACAGAGAATTGGAATATTTATGAGGGCCTCACTAGCAGTATAAGGAGTAAACAGCTGCTGGGTTTGGAGACCGGGAAACCTAGCTTCAGAGAGAAGAGATTCTCAGACTGTCAAGCAACCCTTTGTGAACATCGCCTGTGATGAGAAGGGCTTTGGTGATATGGCTGCTTTTGAGGTAGCCCTGCTCGCTGTAAATTGAGCCCTCCCCATACTCCTGTTAGTAACTCCAGTGAAAAGTCACTGCTTCAGCAAGTCAGACTTCGGTACAGTTGTTACTTTAGACTGTTGCAGGCTCCCTTTCTGAGGTCAGTAGATGTGTGTCTTGTTGGTTGTCTCCCCAGCAAATATCCGGCTGGAGGGTAATTTTCCACATCATTCTTCAGGCCATACATACAATTTTATTCTTTTTTTTAATTTTTAAAAATTTATTCAGAGATTCAAAGTTCTGTACAATTTAATTGATCTCTATTTCTCCGTTCTTATCTCAAATATTGGGCCTCAGAGAGCAGAGCTATCCCGTCTGCCCGCTAGACAGGAGCATGGTGTCTCTCTCTGAGACGTCTGGCTCTGAGCAGAGCTGCATGCTTTCTGACCTCACTTCCTCTTCCTCCTCGCATTTTCTTCTGTTTACTCCACCCACCTATGTTCTAACCAACCGGGACCAAGCAGTTTATTTATTGCTTATCCAATGAAATCAACAGATTGATATGACACTCCCACATCACTTCCCGTTTTTCTGTTTAAACAAAAAGGAAAGGCTTTAACTGTAACATAGCAAATAAAAAGTGAACAATTTTCAAAACTCTAGAAATGACAGAGACATCTCGCTGCCTGGACAGTCACCCAAAGTTCCTCTGTACCGTTGGGGCATCCATCTTCGGCCTACAGGCCCATAGTTTTTAGCAGACATTCCACAAAGCAGGAAATTTCAAAGGCAGTCACTATCTGCTTGTCCTGAAGAATGTCTTGCAGACTCCTTCATGAATCAGGAACCCCGAAAGATCATCTCACCTTTAGGCAAGTTCAGTAGTCCTCTCTCTGCAGGTTCTCTGTGTCCAGTTTATGCAATAGTTCAGGCAAGAGCAGTTTCTTGCCCAAATGGCTATCAAACTCCATTAGAATCCTTTTCGATGCCCATCTTCCTCTCAAAGCAGATTGGTGCTGCCAGGAGCAGAGTGTCTCATTGTCATGAAAAGTCCTAAGTTATTAAAACATTTAAAATGCCGTATTCTATAATCTTTGAAAGATATGAAGAATGTCTATCTAAAATTTATCTATGCACATCTAGAAAATCTTAACTAACATGACTACAAACTTGAATATTATGATTATCTATTAACAACCTATATACATTACATTTTTTAAATGAACTACACAATCACAATACCTTAATCAATATCAGAAATTCCTATACATATAACAAAATTGACCTTAAATTTAAATCACTAAAGCAAAATCCATATCAATGCAAATTATTCATACATATATCATATCCCCCTTTAAATGTAAAAGAACATTTATAAACCATATTTGGGAACATGGGCGCAGTTTTTTCTCTCCAAACTGCTTTCTGCTGAATGGGGGCGTCGTTAATTAGGTCTTTCATGGTATAACCTGTGTGCTAGTTTCATCTCAGTTGGCAGTTGAGCGAAGCAATTTTCTGAAGATGTTCACAGCAACCCTTCAGGAGGGCGTGGTCCATCATACCATATTCGGATAGAAGAAATGAACAGGGTCTCTTCCTCTGTGAAAACAAAACAAGAAACTCCTTTCCAAAGTATCATGGCCTTAGATCCAAATTGCAAAGTCAAGGAATTTTCAGAATATCTATGTAGGATTAGTTCAACAGCATTTATAAACAAATATCTTTTAGCAGCTGTTGCTCCTTCCTCAGCATTCAAACAATTCAAAGAGAGCATAATAGCATACAGTATCAAGATTCTCTGTGTATTTTCCATCTTTGTGTAGCTTTTTTTAAACCTCTATTTCATTTATTTTTACTTTTATTTTATATTCTCTGTATCTTTGTCCTGGAATAACTCTGTAGACCAGGCTGTCTTTGAACTCTCAGAGATCCTTCTGTCTCTGCCTCCCAGGCATTGGGATTAAAGGTGTTCCCTACAACACCTTAAACTCACAGAGATCTGTTTGTCTCTGCCTTCTAGGCACTGAGATTAAAGGCGTGTACTACCACACCCAACTACTCTCTTCCATTTTTTACTTTTAAGAACTTTAAACTTTTAGCTTGCATATATTTTTAACACACTGTAAACCATTTAGAAATTTTCTTTGTCTTTGAATCTCTCTTTACTGTATATCTCTCTTTTTCTGACCACACGAAGCCTTTAATTTACAGAACAATATGGGTAGGATTAACGCCTTGGCTTTGCAGGCTAAATCCAGTCCATTCCTTAGCTTTCCGCCATTCCAACCTTGTGGTTGAGGTACCGGCCAGAGCCGCCTTCAGTGCCACAACTCTACAGTGTTTCAAGGTCCTTGACAGCTTCCACAGCCTGGGCTTGTAAACCGCATGACCCGCCCGCGTAAAAGAGTCAGAGTTTGCCCTGGCAGGACAGCCCAGAAAGCCGGCATTTTAAAACGGCGCAGCTTTTTTCCTGCTACTGCTGAAAACAAACAAGCATTCAGTCCGCTTTTATCAACACCATTTAAATGTTTCCAGGCAGGACCTCTTAAGAGCTGCAGGGTTTTGCAGCTGAAGCTGAGTCAGGAAGCCTCTCTCAGATGAGAGCACTTGCTTGACTCTAGCTAGCAGAGCAGAACTGAGAATCTGCTGCTACCAAGAAAACAAACATGCTTTACTCTTTCCCAAGCTTTCTCAGACTTTCTGTGGATTCAGTTGTCCTCACGTTGGGCAGCCATCTGTTGAAATAGCAGCGGCGGGGCTGCGTCCCCAACACCCCAGCCGCTTCCACGTGTCTAGCTTATGCCCGAAATAACAACACACATACTGTATTCATTTAAGCACTGCTTGGCCCATTTCTATCATGACTCTTCTAGGCTAACTCTCGCACCTGGACTAACCCATTTCTAATCATGTTAGTAGCACCATGAGGTGCGATTACCAGGAAGATTCTAGCCTACATCATCTTGAGTCGGAGTTTCATCCCTGGGCCTCAGAGAGCAGAGCTATCCCGTCTGCCCGCTAGACAGGAACATGGTGTCTCTCTCTGAGACGTCTGGCTCTGAGCAGAGCTGCATGCTTTCTGACCTCACTTCCTCTTCCTCCTCGCATTTTCTTCTGTTTACTCCACCCACCTATGTTCTAACCAACCGGGACCAAGCAGTTTATTTATTGCTTATCCAATGAAATCAACAGATTGATATGACACTCCCATATCACATAAGGGTATCAAGGGGATTTGAATTGGAAAGGAAGAATTTAAACTTTCATTATTTGCAGATGATATGATAGTGTACATAAGCGACCCCAAAAACTCCACCAAAGAACTCCTACAGCTGATAAACACCTTTAGTAATGTGGCCGGGTACAAGATCAACTCCATAAAATCAGTCGCCCTCCTATACACAAAGGATATGGAAGCAGAGAGGGAAATAAGAGAAGCTTCTCCTTTCACGATAGCCACAGACAGCATTAGATATCTTGGGGTAACTCTAACCAAAGAAGTGAAAGATCTATTTGACAAGAACTTTAAGGCATTGAAGAAAGAAATTGATGAAGATACCAGAAAATGGAAGGATCTCCCTTGCTCCTGGATTGGGAGGATCAACATAGTAAAAATGGAAATCCTACCAAAGGCAATCTATAGATTCAATGCAATCCCCATCAAGATCCCATCAAAATTCTTCACTGATCTTGAGAGGACATTAATCAACTTTATATGGAAAAACAAAAAACCCAGGATAGCCAAAACAATCTTATAAAATAAAGGAACTTCTGGAGGCATTACCATCCCTGACTTCAAACTCTACTACAGAGCTTCAGTAATGAAAACAGTGTGGTATTGGCATAAAAACAGAGAAGTCGAACAATGGAATTGTACCGAAGACCCGGATCTTAACCCACAAACCTATGAACACCTCATTTTCGATAAAGGTGCTAAAAGTATACAATGGAAGAAAGAAAGCATCTTCAACAAATGGTGCTGGCACAACTGGATGTCAACCTGTAGAAGAAGGAAAATAGACCCATATCTATCACCATGCACAAAACTCAAGTCCAAATGGATCAAAGACCTCAATATCAATCTGAACACACTGAACCTGATAGAAGAGAAAGTGGGAAGTACCCTACAACAGATGGGCACAGGTGATCGCTTCCTAGGTACAACCCCAACAGCACAGTCATTAAGGGCAACATTGAATAAATGGGACCTACTGGAACTGAGAAGCTTCTGTAAAGCAAAGGACACTGTCACTAAGACAAAAAGGCAACCCACTGACTGGGAGAAGATCTTCACCAGCCCAGCAAAAGACAAAGTTCTGATCTCCAAAATATATAAAGAACTCAAGAAACTAGACTTTAAAATACTAATTAACCCAATTAAAAAATGGGGCACTGATCTGAAGAGAGAATTCTCAACAGAAGAAGTTCAAATGGCCAAAAGACACTTAAGGTCATGCTCAGCCTCCTTAGCGATCAGGGAAATGCAAATCAAAACATTGAGATATCATCTTACACCTGTCAGAATGGCTAAAATCAAAAACACCAATGATAGCCTTTCCTGGAGAGGCTGTGGAGAAAGGGGTACCCTCATCCATTGCTGGTGGGAATGTAAACTTGTACAACAACTTTGGAAAGCAGTGTGGCGGTTTCTCAGGAAATTCGGGATCAATCTACCCATGGACCCAGCAATGCCACTCTTGGGAATATACCCACGAGATGCCCGATCATATGACAAGGACATTTGTTCAACTATGTTCATAGCAGCATTATTTGTAATAGCCAGAACCTGGAAACAACCTAGATGCCCTTCATTGGAAGAATGGATGAAGAAAGTGTGGAATATATACACATTAGAATACTACTCAGCGGTAAAAAACAATGACTTCGCGAATTTTACATGCAAATGGATGGAAATAGAAAACACTATCCTGAGTGAGTTAACACAGACCCAAAAAGATGAACATGGGATGTACTCACTCATAATTGGTTTCTAGAGATAAATAAAGAACCCTCATCTGACGAAGGATGGAGATAGAGACAGAGACCCACACTGGAGCACCGGACTGAGCTCCCAATGTTCCAATGAGGAACAGAAAGAGGGAGAATACGAGCAAAGATGTCAGGACCACAAGGGATGCACCCACCCACAGAGACAGTGGGGCTGATCCATTGGGAGCCCACCAAGGCCAGCTGGACTGTGACTGAAAAAGCATGGGATAAACCCGGACTCCTTGAATTTGGCAGTCAATGAGGGCTGCTGACAAGGCAAGAACAATGGGACCGGGTTTTGATCCTACTTCATGTCCTGGCTTTGTGGGAGCCTAGCCAGTTTGGATGATCACCTTTCTAGACCAGGATAGGGGGGGAGGACTTTGAACTTTCCACAGGGCAGGGAAGCCTGACTGCTCTTTAGTCTGGATATGGAGGGGGAGGAGGGGGGAGGGGGGAGGAGTGGGGGTGGGGGAGGGAAATGGGAGGCGGGGAGGAGGCAGAAATTTATTTTTTTCCAATATAAAAAAAACTAAAAAAAAGAGGATAGCTTACAAACTTTTGTTTGGATGTCCAATGGTTAAACCTCTAGTGATAATATTCTTATGGGAGACCTTGAGCTGCTAGGTAAAATTCATACAAAAAACAGTTTCCAATAGAGAGCTTAAAACAGCTGCCTAACAGCTACTCAAGCAGGTAAAGAATAAATCCACAGATAAAGTATACAATAACCAACAAATACAGTATATTAATCATAATTCAGCTATGGCAAGTGGGTATATTAGATGTAAAACTTATTGTACAACAACTTTATAAAACATGCTGCTTATGGCTAAATCTTCTCAGTTTTGCTAGTTAAGATATTAAACACTTAATTTAATCCAGTAGCTTGTCTGATATAAAAGGACAGGATAGAATCTGGATAATGGTTTAACAAAATATTGTCTATGATCAATGTTTCTTATACTAAACCGTAGATTCATTGATAATTTTAAGATTGATTCCTGGACAATTGCCTTTGCTAAATTCAAAGGCCAAAAACAATGGTCTTTTCCCAGATCACTGCTACTATTTATGCACCTGTATCTTGCTAATGTTATAGCAAAAAATCCCTTAAAGGATTTTATGCTAAATTTTACAAATGGCTCTTCCAATGGAGGAACTGCATATATTGCTATCAATAATAAAAATTATAGAGCATGACAAGGCTCCTTCAAAGCAACTCATAAAAGTTGCCAGCAGATCCTGATGCAAACGGATCTGGCTTGATGACACCAAGCTTACTTTGATAAGACAAGGTGAAAAAGCCCTTGCAATGCATTATGAAAAAACTCGACTTGTATATATATTTGGGGTCGAGGACGTGTTTGTGCTTTTTTCACAGAGAGAAAATAAATCCTGGACATGATGTCGAGGCTGCGGACACAGAGGAGTGCCAGACTTCCAGAGATGATTGAGGAGAGGTCCTTGGTCCGGTATTCCCTGCCCCCAAGGAATGGAGTGCCTGCTAACAAAACCACCTACACCACTCTGCAGAGGGTCATCCTGCCTCCAGAGTCCAGGGAGACCCGGCAGACATAAGTGCCAGGATGTGCTTCATGTAGCTGAATCCAACTCGCCTCACCCAGGTTCCCCCACCTGTCCTGGAGCACAAATGCTAAACTGCTTCTGCAGCTTGAACTCTAGTCTGCTTTGGAGCTGAGTTGCAGACTAAACATCAGACGGCTTTAAACTTTGGGACACAGAACTCATTTTAATTAAAATATTAACCTCTCTCCACTTAAGAAGGGGGAAAACTGGGGGTTCCTGTCACTGTTGCTCAGAGACTGGAACTGGTGGTATTTGATAACATCAATGTATGTCATTGTACTCCTACTGAAATTGATCAAATGATATTTGTAACTGCTTATAGATGTTGAGAAAAGTTTGACACATGCTGTAAAGTGTTTGGGTTTAATGCATATGTTAAAATTTTAGATTTTGATCCCTTTTACACTGCCCTAATTTTTGGCAGGGAGCACACTTAACTTTATGTGGAGTAGGCACTTAGGAATGAGGACATACCATAGGCCAGACTAAAAGGTGAATACTGGGTTGGGAAAAAGCCCTTTCTTCTTGTCTGGAGATGGAGTTATTGGTGCCAAAATTATATCATTATATCTTTTGTTTGAGGAACTCCTCACAGTCTTTTCATTAATGATAGACGCAGGGGCCCACTGACGGGAATTAGTATGGATCCTCACCTGTATAACACACCATACAGAGGTTGTAGAAACCGGCTCAACATGGCATGGTACAGGTATGAGGGCGCTCTCCACATGGCCTAAGACAGGGTGCCCTGTGATCTGCTTACTTTAATCCTTCTAGATGCCTTTTATTTGAGGAGCTCCAAGGATGGGCGACTTATGGCAGGATAATCCCCCAACCTAAGGCAGGGCCCTGGGAACCCTAGGATGCCTAAGGGGAAAAAAAGGCCTGGTCCCCACTCTACCTAGGAGTCATCGAGCACCCCTCTGTTCCCAGGAGAGGTGGATTGCTTCACCACTCAAGAGGAGGGTCTCTCCTTGTCTCAGTCCCTTCTCCTTTGGTCTGACACCATGGATGACTCTGACTGGTGCTCTCCACGTGATAGCTGCCTGCCTTTGTATGGGAGGGGGGAGGGGATCTGTTGGGAGCCATTTCCCCCTAGAGATCATTGCTGGAACCATCGCCCTGGGGAGACTGCGGGGAACCCCACACCCATGGTTGTGCTGGGAATGGTCCTGTTGCCCCACACCCAGTTGAAGCTGTTAATGGAGAAAAATAAAATAAAATAAAAAAAGAAAGAAATTCCAGAGTTAATGATGAAAGAGTGGGGACTCTGTGACCAGCACTATGTAATTAGCAAATATATTGGTAAATTATTAAACGATTACGTAGTAAATAAACTCGGGAACTCGCAAAATAAAAAAAAAAGATAAAGGTGATAAAAGTATACAATGGAAGAAAGAAAGCATCTTCAACAAATGGTGCTGGGACAACTGGATGTCAACATGTAGAAGAAGGAAAATAGACCCATATCTATCACCATGTACAAAACTCAAGTCCAAATGGATCAAAGACCTCAATATCAATCTGAACACACTGAACCTGATAGAAGAGAAAGAGGGAAGTACCCTACAACAGATGGGCACAGGCGATCACTTCCTAGGTACAACCCCAGCAGCACAGTCATTAAGGGCAACATTGAATAAATGGGACCTACTGAAACTGAGAAGCTTCTGTAAAGCAAAGGACACTGTCATTAAGACAAAAAGGCAACCCACTGACTGGGAGAAGATCTTCACCAGCCCCGCAACAGACAAAGGTCTGATCTCCAAAATATATAAAGAATTCAAGAAACTAGACATTAAAATATTAATTAACCCAATTAAAAATGGGGCACTGATCTGAAGAGAGAATTCTCAACAGAAGAAGTTCAAATGGCCAAAAGACACTTAAGGTCATGCTCAGCCTCCTTAGCGATCAGAGAAATGCAAATCAAAACAACATTGAGATATCATCTTACACCTGTCAGAATGGCTAAAATCAAAAACACCAATGATAGCCTTTGCTGGAGAGGCTGTGGAGAAAGGGGTACCCTCATCGATTGCTGGTGGGAATGCAAACTTGTACAACCACTTTGGAAAGCAGTGTGGCGGGTTCTCAGGTAATTCGGGATCAACCTACCCATGGACCCAGCAATGCCACTCTTGGGAATATAAACATGAGATGCCCGATCATATGACAAGGACATTTGTTCAACTATGTTCATAGCAGCATTATGTATAATAGCCAGAACCTTGAAACAACCTAGATGCCCTTCTATGGAAGAATGGATGAAGAAAGTGTGGAATATATACACATTAGAATACTACTCAGCGGTAATAAACAATGACTTCGCGAATTTTGCATGCAAATGGATGGAAATAGAAAACACTATCCTGAGTGAGGTAACACAGACCCAAAAAGATGAAAATGGGATGTACTCACTCATAATTGGTTTCTAGAGATAAATAAAGAACCTTCATCTGACGAAGGATGGAGATAGAGACAGAGACCCACACTGGAGCACTGGACTGAGCTCCCAAATGTTCCGGTGAGGAGCGGAAGGAGGGAGAGTGCGGGCAGGGAGGTCGGGGCCGCGGGGGGTTGCCCACGCAGACTTTGGGGCTGGTCCATTAAGGGCCCATCTGGGCCGGCTGGACTGTGGCTGAGAAAGCATGGTATAGAACTGGACTCCTTGAATTTGGCGGACAATGGGGGCTGCTGAGAGGGCAGGAACGATGGCACCGGGTTTTGATCCTGCTTCATGTCCTTGCTTTGTGGGAGCCTAGCCAGTTTGGATGGTCGCCTTTCTGGACCAGGATTGAGGGGGGGAGGACTTTGAACTTTCCACAGGGCAGGGAGGCCTGACTGCTCTTCGGTCTGGATGTGGAGGGGGGGGAGGAGTGAGAGGAGGGCGAGGGAGGTGGGAGGCCGGGAGGAGGCAGAAATTTCTTTTTTTCCAATATAAAGAAAAACTAAAAAAGAAAAGAGGATAGCTTACAAACTTTTGGTTGGATGTCCAGTGGTTAAAGCTCTAGTGATAATATTCTTATGGGAGACCTTGAGCTGCTAGGTAAAATTCTTACAAGAAGCGGTTTCCAATAGAGAGCTTAAAACAGCTGCCTGACAGGTACTCAGGCAGGTAAAGTATAATTCAACAGATAAAGTATACAATAATCAAGAAATACAGTGTGTTAATTGTAATTCAGCTATGGCAAGTGTGTATATTAGATGTAAAACTTATTATACGACAGCTTTGTGAAACATGCTGCTTATGGCTAAATCTTCTCAGTTTTGCTAGTTAGGATATTGAACTCTTGATTTGGACCAGTAGCCTGTCTGATGTGAGGGGAGAGGGTGGAGTCTGGATAATGGTTTGACAGGATATTGTCTATGATCAATGTTTCTTGTGCTGAACGGTAGATTCATTGATTGTTTTGAGATTGATTCCTGGACAATTGCCTTTGCTGGGTTCAGGGGCCAGGGATGGTGGTCTTTTCCCAGATCACTGCTGCTATTTGTGCGCCTGTGTCTTGCTAGTGTTGTTGCGGGAAATCCCTTGGAGGATTTTGTGCTGGATTTTGCAGGTGGCTCTTCCAGTGGAGGAACTGCTTATATGGCTAACAATAATAAAAATTATGGAGCATAACAAGGCTCCTTCAAAGCAACTCATAAAAGTTGCCAGCAGATCCTGATGCATTATGAAAAAACCCGGCCTGTATATATATTTGGGGTCGAGGATGTGTTTGTGCTTTTTTTCACAGAAAGAAAATAAATTCTGGACGTGATGTCGAGGATGCGGACACAGAGGAGTCCCAGACTTCCAGAGATGATTGAGGAGAGGTCCTTGGTCCGGTCTCCCCTGCCCCCAAGGAAAGGAGAGCCTGCTAACAAAACCAGCTACACCACTCTGCAGGGTGTCATCCTGCCTCCAGAGTCCAGGGAGACCCGGCTGACATAAGGGCCAGGGTGTGCTTCATGTAGCTGAATCCAGCTCGCCTCACCCAGGTTCCCCCACCTGTCCTGGAGCACAAATGCTAAACTGCTTCTGCAGCTTGAACGCTGGTCTGCTTTGGAGCTGAGTTGCAGACTAAACATCAGACTGCTTTAAACTTTGGGACACAGAACTCATTTTAATTAAAGTATTAACCTCTCTTCACTTAAGAAGGGGGAAAACTGGGGGTTCCTGTCACTGTTGCTCAGAGACTGGAACTGGTGGTATTTGATAACATCAATGTATGTCATTTTAATCCTACTGAAATTGATCTAATGATATTTGTAACTGCTTATAGATGTTGGGAAAAGTTTGACACATGCTGTAAAGTGTTTGGGTTTAATGCATATGTTAAAAATTGTAGATTTTGATCCCTTTTACACTGCTCTAATTTTTGGCAGGCAGCACACGTAACTTTATGTGGAGTAGGCACTTAGGAAGGAGGACATACCATAGGCCAGACTAAAAAGTGAATACTGGGTTGGGAAAAAGCCCTTTCTTCTTGTCTGGAGATGGAGTTATTGGTGCCAAAATTATATCATTATATCTTTTGTTTGAGGAGCTCCTCACAGTCTTTTCATTAATGATAGACGCAGGGGCCCAATGACGGGAATTAGTATGGATCCTCACCTGTATAACACACCATACAGAGGTTGTAGAAACCGGCTCAACATGGCATGGTACAGGTATGAGGGCGCTCTATACATGGCCTAAGACAGGGTGCCCTGTGATCTGCTTACTTTAATCCTGCTAGATGCCTTTTATTTGAGGAGCTCCAAGGATCCCCCAACCTAAGGCAGGGCCCTGGGAACCCTAGGACGGGTAAGGGGGAAAGAAAAAAGGCCTGGTCCCCACTCGACCTAGGAGTCATCGGGCACCCCTTTTTTCCCAGGAGAGGTGGATTGATTCACCACTCGAGAGGAGGGTCTCTCCTTGTCTTAGTCCCTTCTCCCTTGGT
>CADCXT010002244.1:0-100218 GCA_902806775.1 Microtus agrestis
GTATAGTAATTTGGTTTGTTTAAACACATTTCCCTCCTTTGCAGACATTACACAAGAGATGACACTGGCCACACAAGAACCACACCCCACATTACCCTTGGTGACACAAGAACACATTGAGGTCCCCAGAGGCAGTGGTGAGCCTGAAGACAGTATGCCATCCCCCTCTCCTGTATCTGCTGATGTGGGTGCCACCGAGCTCTCCAGGAGATGGGCGTCTCTGGCCACTCCGGCCTCCACAGCTGTTGTCCCTTTGTCTCTCGAAGTTACCTCTTCCATGGAAGGTCAGTACACGAGTGTGGGTTCAGCGTTTGGAGCAGGAGTGTGGACCTTTACTGTGAGTTACTGGGATGAGTGAGGCACCTGGCCCTTTCACCAGCATGCATGTGTTCCTACCTGGGAAGATGGTCAACTCTCTTTGCTTGTAGAAATGTGTTATAGCCTCAAAGGATGAGGGGACTCTTCTGGTCCCCAAGTCTTAGCCTCCTGAGGACTGCCTCCTAAAAGCCAGGGTTGGGAATTTAAAAATAGTAAGGACCTGGATTTGGAGCCACCTTTGGCCCTCTTTAAGACTGTGACATCGAATAAGCTGCTGAACTTTTGTAGGCCTCTGTTCATTTCCAGAACTGTCTACTTATGTTATTGTAAGGAAGTAATCTATGGAAAGGGTTTTCTACATAATAGACCCTTGGGTGTCCTACTCTCTTAAGGGCAATGAAGTTTTAACACCTGGCTGGTTATCAGAATTTCTTGAGAGAGAGAGAGAGTATACATATATAGAGAGAAATAATACATATATATGTATTCATTTCTCTATTTATCATTGTCCAAGCAAAGATGAGATACTCATTGAGATATTTTTAAAAATATAATAAATGTTTTCTAATCCTGCCTCCTAATCCTCCTTCCAAAATAAAGTACACATAACTCAACTCTAGAGTCTGACAATAACCTTCATGAAATCTGATGACCTGTACCCTAACTGTCTCTCTTCTGACTGGTAACCAGCGTTATCAATTTTTTTTCCTAATCTTCTTTACAGCACACTACCTCTACCTCCATGTTTTGTGTATCTATAGTTTACAAGTACACATTTTCATCTTTTTTTCTTTTTAAATTTTTAAGAAAAATACTGTACTACAGGCAATATTTTTGGAAGTTAGCATTTTCGCTTACCGTCCTGATTGTCAGACATCCTGTAGTTTCTTTGTTCTGTCCATCTTGTCATTATGGAAGCACATCTCATTATTCATGCAGTATTCTTCCGTGCTCCTGCAGTCTGCATCTGGACCATCTCCAGGTACAGCTGTTGTAACTACAGCTATGGTGAACACTCTTTCGCATTATCTGCATTAGACAGTGAAGGACTGTTTCGTAGGTAGAGGGGTTGCTGAACATAGGATGTATGAGTATGTGACATTAGGGACCTATGTCCCCTTTTCATAGTGGTTGTTGCACTAATTTATATTCCCATAAAAAATATAAGGGGGCCTTGTGGCTGTATATCATGGGAATATATATATATATATATATATATATATATATATATATATATATATATTATATGTGTGTGTGTGTGTGTATATGTATTATGTATACATTATGTATGTTTTCCTCTGACTCACAGGCAAAGAGATTCTGATTCAGAAAGTTGGGAATGTGTAATTTCTGTCTAGGGAAATTCTGACGGTTCAAACTATAATTGTTCTAGTTTCTTTAGGTATGGGGCACTTAGAGCTTCATTTGGATGCTTTGAAAGAGTCTACTTTAGTCATAGATCTTCCCCCTGATTTTGTGAAGCATGCTTGTTCTTTCCAAAGAAATACCTGCCATTTAACTTGGTGCATTCTGTTTGTTAGATTTCTGTCTTTGGTACCCATCCAAAATCCAGCAACACCCATTATACTATTGATAAAATAAGTGAGAGAATAAATTTCAAAAGCAAAATTATGATTTGAGGCCATGACTCTTCCCAGATGATGAAGTATTTTCTGTGTGTTGCTGAGTTAGGTGAGAAGAGCAGCTGAACCAAGTGCTGAATTCACTGTGTCTAAGACACTGCTTCCTTGCCTTCCAATGCTCACGTTAGCATTTTCTATAATGATTGTCTTGTGGGTCAAGTCTTGTTTCTTGTGTTTGGCAGACCTAATGGACACAATCACTGGGCCAAATAAGGAAGTCATACCAGTTTTGGGCTCTCCAGAAGCACCACCCCCTGCAATGACTGTGGAAACTTCCACAATTTCTCCAGCACTCCCATCTGAGGGAAGAACTGTTTCACCCATCAACCACCCAAATACAGCTGCCTCGTATGGACTGGAACAACTTGAATCTGAAGGTACCCTTGTCTCTGACCACATATTTGAGAAGCAAATAAGTAGATGTAAGTTTAAGTCACTGGGTAAATTGCTCTACCACCAAAGTGTTTCTTAACAAAACCCTCTGCGTAGGGTCCCTTCCTGTGATTCCAATTAAATTTACATGGGCAAGATATGGCACTAACATTTAAAATGAGTATATGAGTTGGTTATATTATGAAGACTGGATGAGAATAGTAAGTTTAAATGGAGGAGCTCTGTTTTCTCCATCTGATTGTTTTGATGAATCTTTAAATCTGTGTTTTCATAATATCACCCTATCAGTACGGGGAGGATATTAATATATCACTTAGTAACATCTTTGAGTTACTGTCTAGAGAAAACAATTTCTTTATTATTTAATACTGAGTAATTCACGCCAAATTGTATAGTTTAAGGCATTGAATTTGGCCATGAAAAATGTAATGGAGGAGTAGCTGAACATCAACAAACAATAAGAATGGAGATAGGGCCCACAGTCACATGACTCCTTGAATGAGCACCCTGAAAGGTGAGGAATAGCAGGTTGGAGGTGCAAAGTTTTAGAAGGCTCATGACAGGACTGCTGACTCAGAACTCTGGGAAGCTCTTTTGTTTTTTTTAAATTACATCTTTTTTATATACTGTGTTCTATATTTAGGACTGCATGTAGGGCTGTACATCAGAAGAGGGCACTATAGATGGTTGTGAGCCACCATATAGGTGCTGGGAATTGAACTCAAGACCTCTGGAAGAGCAGCCAGGGCTCTTAAGCTCTGAGCCATATCTCCAGCCCCCAGGGATGCTCTTATTAGGCAGTCAACCACGTCCTAGGTAAGCAAGGACAAAAGTATTGGGGTTTTATTTTATGTTTTCTCAGCTGCCAAGAAGAGGTTCAGTTGGGCGGATAGGAGATCCTCCCTCCCACAAAGATTCATTTTATCATTTTTTTCTTAAATCATGAAGGTATGTGTGTGTGTCTGGATGAGTGTATCCCATGTATGTATTGGGGCCCTTAGAGGCCAGAGACATCAGATCCTCTGGAATTAGAGCCAGAAGAAGTTGCCATGGGTGCTGGAAATTGAACTTGGATCCTCTGCAGAAACAATACACACCCTTAACCACTGAGCCATCTCTCTAGGCCAAGTCTTACAGCCTTCCAGGGTGACACTTGTAATCTACTCAATTAGATACATAACATTTTAAGAGTGGCTCGGAGAATTTCCCAGAAGAATGCTGGTTTAAGAAGCAGGCCAACGTGGTCCCAGAGGCTAACGTTCTCTCATATCACATGAAGACAGATACCATATGGCTTTGGGCTCAATGCCTCTTATTTTCAGTTCCCTTGAATGCCGTCTATAAAAAAATCAGATTTCCTTAAATTAACCTGAGAGGTAGCTAGCAGCACTGCTTGGCACAGCTCATTAAATTAAAGAAAAAAAAGCATATTTGTGAATAGCCTATACTTGTAAAACTGGAGTAAGTTTCTGAATTTAGCAGATGACAGCAGCTGTATTGAAATGTGTGAGAATTTTTCTGATGGGCCTAAAGATATCCTGGGGTTTGAGGTCTTTTCTCCTACACAGTTCAGTTTCAGCTTCTTTTTTGAGAATATGTTTTGTCAGGTTTTGGCCTGAATTATGATTCTTGTCATGGTTTCTGAAAGACATTTTTGATAAAAAAAAATACCCTTTCTGTTACATTGCTGGGCTTAAGATAAGGTCTAGAATTAGATCAGCACATAATTTTCCTAAAGACTAAGGTGCACACTTTATGTTAAATCACTATGTGTTAAAAACAACAGTTTTATGTTTGTTCAATTCTTGGAAGGCTGAAAGTGGTCTAACGAATTTAGACAGGTGAGCCTACGAGATTCCTGGATAGAACAGGACCTCCTTTTTACCATGTGTTTGCTGCCTTTACTGGGAAGGTAAATGTAGTTTGCAGGATTGACCAGGGAATCCTTTTAATTTCACCACCGAATTAAAACCAGAAGAGAATTTATCCTTAACAAAATAATGTAGTAGTTATGTCGCATTTTCTTTAACCGCCTTTCGAGGTTGCTTTGCTTTGAGACTGGGTATTACTGTGTAATTCACGCTAATCTAGACTTAGCTTTAGAAAGAGCTTGAGGCCCCTTGCCAGCTGCCTCCGAGAGCAGGTGGACGTTTCTGATCATCTGCCCAAGTGATATGAATTGGTAGGGTAACAAAAGTGTTGGTGAGTTTTGCTTCCTTGGTCCCCAAGTCTCCTTTTGTAACTGTATGCCACCTCCTGCATATTTAGTAAGTCTTCTACTATGTCAACAAAATGCAGTTTGATTTTTAAAGAGATAATGGTTTATTTTTCACCTTATTGGAAACATTTTACTTCTATGCACATTTTTTTAAAAAGAAGAACATTTTCAGAATGATTTTTAAGCACTCTATTTAGTATGGGTATTATCTCTATTTTGTATTTTTAAGTACAAACTTGTCAAATGTAATTCTTAAAGATATAATTATGGGAAGTTTATACATGTACCTATTTGTTTGCAATTAAATTAATCTTTTGGTAGTAATGTCTCTATGTGCACCGAAATACTAATATTAAATTTCTGGTGACTTTTGAAAGCATACTGAAAATTTCGGCAGTTGTTACGCTGAGGTAAGCTGCTTTTAAATGAGAACAGGTTTAAAAATTTAAAACGTCCACTTTCTGTCTGTTAAAAACTTAGTAGATGGTATCTGTTTGCTTTACATAATTTTAAATTGTTTTTTTTTTACTTCTGAAGAGTTAAAAGTATTCTATGTTGCAAAATTACAATGATTCTGTAGAAAGTGGGACATTGCTTAAAAACTTCAACATTTAGAGACTGAAGATCTAGTTCAGTGGTAGGGTGCTTGCCCTAGCACATGCAAGCCCCTGAGTTCAACCCCAAGCACTGCAAAAAGGAAAAGAGTAGAAATTCAGTATTTAGAAGAATTTGCGGTGGCTCTTGTTTCTGACAGATACTACGCTTATGGGAGAGCTGTGAAATCAAATGCTGAGAAATCTCAGGTCTTGTGAGTCCCTGCTTGTTCTCTCTTCTCTGTTAAATGTCTGCACATGGGAAATGGGTGCAGCAGACGCAGGAAGAGGAGAGACCAGGCTCCCCTGGAATGCTGCAAGAGATGAAGAAATGCCAGGATGTCTTATCCGGAGAACTTGAGTTCAGTGTTAGGCCTGGTCCTGTTTAATGAGCACAATGTTGAGACCATGCCTTATCCCAGACAATTCCTATTTCTTCATTGTTTCAAGTGGCCCATTGCATACAAGTTTTTAATGTGATAAATGAACAGGGATAACGGAACAGTAGTTGACTTGCTGCTGGAAGATTACTTTTGTATATTTTTTTAGTTTAGTAATTATAAATTGACTCATACGCAGTATAAAAACATGGAAAAGCCTAAATTTCTCTCTACAAATGACATAAGAATTTCAGAAGAAGGTAATATTTTTTGTTGTGTTTTGTTTTGTTTGTTGAGGCAAGATTTGACTTTGTGTCCCTGACTAACCTGAAGCTGTCTTTGTAGATCAGGCTGGCTTTAAACTCACAGAGATCCACCAGCTTCTGCCTCACAAAAGCTGGGACCGAAAGTTGTTGACTGATGTTTCTGTCCCACCAGGTCCCACAGCCATTTAGTCCCCCCCCAAAAAAAACACACACACACACACACACACACACAGAGGCTTACATTAAGTGTAAACTGATTGGCCCAGTAGCTCAAGCTTCTTATTAATTAATTCTTATAACTTATATCAGCCCATAATTCTTTTCTGTATTAACCTCGTGGCTTAGTGCCTTTTTCAGCGAGGCAGTCACATCTTGCTTGCTCTGTGCCTGACGTCCTTTGCATTTGGGTGACGACTGCGAACTGAAACTTTTCTCTTTTCATAATTCTTGTTGCCATGCCTCTACTCCCACCTGGTTGCCCTCGCCCCGCCTATACTTCCTGCCTAGCTACATTTCTAAAATACAATTGACAGGATACAGACCATGGTCTCACAGCTGAAAGTTGTGTTGTAAAGGATGCCTTTATTCTGGCAACTGAGATACTTTTGGCAATGTGATGGTCTTCTTGCAGTTTGACTAAAGTCAAAAGGCTTTGTCTTTTCTTTTTGGTTAATTAGAAAGCAATTTGTAGGTACACTAAGAGGCAGTATAGAACAGTTTCTCAGATACTTCTCTTGAAAGCTGTACTGAGGACAGGGCTCCTTTGACTTAAAATAATATTTAATTCAGATGGGTGTTTTGCCCTCGTGCATGTATGGGCACCACATGGATACCTGGTGCTCACAGAGGCCAGAAGACAATTGGATCCCCTGCAACTGAGTTACAAATGATTGTGAGCTGCCATGTGGATGTGGGAAATTATCTCAGGTCCTATGCAGAAGCAGAATGTTCTCTTAACCTCTGAGCTAACTCTCCTGCCCCCTGCGCATCATTTGTAAGGGTCTTATGTGGCAGAATTTTAAAAACAAACTGCTGGCCATTCTAGTTATTGATTGCCTCTTAGGGTAGATCTGCTTCTTGTCTTGCCCTGGAGTCATCATGCTCCCTTAGGCATCTGTGGTAGGCTTCTCCTGAGCATCTGTGAGCTCTCTAGGGGGCCACAACTATTCCCTTAGCACTCAGAATGGCTATCACATGCTTGCTAGTAATGTTTATTTAGTCATGGATATTTCAATAATATTTAAAATTCAAATTCTGGTGCACTGCTGTAAAGTTATATCCACAAATTTTGCCACTGGAGAAAGACAACTGACATTCACTCTACATTTCTGGTGTGTTTTCTTACCATAGGGAATAATTTCTCAGTATACCAACAAAATTCAGCAGCATTGATGTTGCAGAATTGATGCTCTGCATTGGCTTATATGTGTGTGGAGGGGTGGGTGGAGGGATGCGCAATGTTATGGATGCATGTGCGTGTTTCTTGCCCAACCCAGTACTGTTTGACATGCTTCTCTTTAGTCATCCAAAGACACCCTTGTGAGGACTCATGATGAAGAAAGGGTTTTTTTTTGTTTGTATTATGCAGTGTTATTTAATCATTTGGTTATGAATGCATTTACAAAGTATTTGTCAATTCAGGTAAGACCAAGAAGAATTAGAGACTGAAGTTGACTTAATAGAGCACTGATTTAGTTGAAGACATAAAAAAGATGTGTAAATAACAAAATGCAAGGTAAAAAATGAACGTATTAAAAACATGAACATGAAGATTATTAAAGATGTGAAAAAGGTCAGGAGGAAAGTGTTAGCTCCAGGTTAGAGAAACGTGGAATGGGTACGTATGCTCCTGTGTGTATGTATTTAGATTTGCATATATATCTTTCTTCGTAATAATGTTGATAGTCACAGAAAATAGGTTTGACAAATCCTGAAATGTGGAAAAATTTTAAACAGAAGTAACAGGTACCACATACATGATACTAATGATAAATTATCCAGTAGATATTGAACCAAGCAAAATTTTCTAATTCAGATAGAGGTGAGATGAATTATTCTTTAGAATTTGTTTTCAGGCTGGGAGTGAAAACAAACCTTCATTCTCAGCACCTGAATGGCAGAGGGAGGCAAGTGGATTTCTATGAGTTTGAGGCTAGCCTGGTCCTCATGCAGAGTTCTAGGCTACCGCAGAGATGCAAAATGAGATCCTGTCTTTTTCTTTAATTGCTTTTAATAACAGGTATGACAGAAGAGGAAATGCAGAAGAGCCATCCATGTCCTTGGTATCAAGCCAACAAATCTTTTATTAGAAGCTATACTCTGTTTCTCTTGAGAGGGATATTCAGATACCTGTCAGAAGGTTTTGTTCTGAATGAGTGATCTGGCTCATGCCAGGTTCCAGAGTCTCTGTAGGGAGTGGTTAAAGCAGAAATTTCTAGGTGTGGTTGGTTTTCTGCAGTTGAGACAAACATATAGCCTGAAAGTATATAATAGCTTGAAGAGATTTCAAGGTATTTAAATGTTATTAGCATGAATTATTTCTAAATAATGATAGGCTTCATTATATTTGCATACAGAAATCAAAACTATTTTAGATATTCATAGAGAAGACATTTTTAAAATGTTTTAAACTTGCACTATTGTGTATGTTTGTTTTGTGTGTCTGTGGATACATGGAGGCTAGGGAACAATTTGTGGGAGTTCTTCCCTCCTTTCACAATTTATCAGGCTTGGCAATAAGTGCCATCACCCATAGAGCCAATTCACTGGCCTTTTATCAAGGCATGATTTTCAGTATGAGAAAGGGTACATAAATGTATTGTTATGGTAAAATAAGAGAGCATCATTCCCCAAGTGTCTGCAGTGGGCAGCGAACCATGAGGAGCTGCAGTGGTAAAATACTGTGGTTCTCCAAGTGGCCCATGGGACAAGAGGGCCAGTGGGTACCAGGCAGGGAGCCATGCAGCAGGTGGCAGACAGAGACGTGCTATGCAGAGAAAGTTGGTATTTATTTAGTGGGATATCAAAGGGAAAGGGGGAAAGGGAAGAAGGGGGAAGAGCAGACACACACACACACACACAGAGAGAGAGAGAGAGAGAGAGAGAGAGAGAGAGAGAGAGAGAGAATATGGGGGGAAGAAGAGGAAGAGCAGAGAGAGAGAGAACAGGGGGAAGGGGAGAAGTGGAAGGAGCTTAGGTTATAAGTGCAAGGAAGATCTGCTTGCCTAGGCAGATGGGAGAGGGAGAAGGTGGGGCTTGTCTCTTAAAGGGACAGGACAGACCATTACATTTCCATCTCTTTTTTATAATAAAAAGGTGGGAGGTTAGGCACAGCTGGTTAAAGAAATTGAGGAGGCAGATTTTCAAAACTGCTTTATGCTTATTTGTGGGTGTCATCTTGGGGGGCTTGAGAAAGCTGGGTGCTCGTTTCATCCAGGGATATCTGGTCTCTTTGCTCCTGCCCGGTGTTTGTGGTATGGAAATATCTGGTGTCTCTTACACCAGATATTGGTATTGGCAGAACAGAGGACAAAATTAAGTTTAGGAGAAAAAAATTAGGACCAGGAAATTGAGAGAGTATATCTGATCTGTTTAAGGTAGATCCTTCAATTCAGCTCCCTGAAACTCAAGAATTTGGGGGAGGGTTTGTGAAAACATAAGTTTTAACATATTTATGTCAAAATGACTATGACAGATGTTTTTTGCACAATGAAAAGTATTTTTAAGACTATGAAAGGCAGAATGAGAGAGGATTTTGTTAGCTTGTATCTTATAAAAAATTGTTTGGTGAGGCTGTCCTTTTAAAAAACAAAACCTCTCAGCTTTCAAACTGCATCAGAGATCTTTGAACAGGGTAAAAATTTTACTTGAGTTATTGATTAAAAACGACAGAGAACTTACTTGGTTGGCACCTAGAACCCCTCCTCAGGGTCCTCCATGGTCACTGAGAGTCCTATTTTTCTTTTGCTATTTAGCGTAGGGCCTGCCAGGCTCCAGAAGATCCTATGGGCTGAGAGATCTGTAGGAAGACAAGCCTACCTTGACCTGAGCAGCTGGGTTGTCAATTCCAGCAATTCTGTCCACATCTGGAGATCTTCAGTTTATATGAAAGGCAGCTTTGCCCAGTGGTCAGCACATTGTAGTTGAATCGCATTGTGGATGGATGTTGTTTTGTGTCCATCTGTCTTCTGTCTTCTCTGCAGCTCATGGAAGCTTCTCAAAAATTGACCACATACTTGGTAACAAAGCAAACTTCCACAGTTACAAAAAATATGCGTAACCTCCTGCGTCTTATCAGATCACCATGGATTAAAGTTAGAATTCAACAACAATGCTACCCCCAGAAAGCCTACAAACTCGTGGATACTGAATAGTCAACTACTGAACCACACATGGTTCAAGGAAGAAATAAAGAAAGAAATTAAAGTCTTCCTTGAATTCAATGAAAATAAAGAAACAACCTACTCAAACTTATGGGACACTATGAAAGCAGTCCTAAGAGGAAAGTTTATAGCACTAAGTGCCCACATAAAGAAAACAGAGAAAGCACACATTGGAGACTTAACGGCCCACCTGAAAGCTCTAGAAAAAAAGAAGCAGACTCTCCTAAGAGGAGTAGAAGAATGGAAATAATCAAACTGAGGGCAGAAATAAATAAAATAGAAACACAGAAAACAATCCAAAGAATCAATGAAACAAAAAGCTGGTTCCTGGAGAAAATCAACAAGATTGATAAACCCCTATCCAAACTAATCAAACAGCAGAGAGAGAGTACGCAAATTAATAAGATCAGAAATGAAAAGGGGGACATAACCACAGACACAGAGGAAATTCAGAGAATCATTGGATCTTACTACAAAAGCCTGTATGAAACAAAACTGGAAAATGTAAAAGAACTGGACACTTTTTTAGATAAATACCATATACCAAAGCTAAACCAAGACCAGGTGAATGACCTAAATAGACCTGTTAGTCGCGAAGAATTAGAAACTGTTATCAAAAACCTCCCTACCAAAAAAAGCCCAGGACCAGATGGTTTCAATGCGGAATTCTACCAGAACTTCCAAGAAGACCTAATACCTATATTCCTTAATGTATTTCACAATATAGAAACAGAAGAGTCGTTGCCAAATTCCTTTTATGAAGCTACAGTTACTCTGATACCAAAACCACACAAAGACTCAACCAAGAAAGAGAATTACAGGCCAGTCTCGCTCATGAACATCGATGCAAAAATCCTCAACAAAATACTGGCAAACCGAATCCAAGAACACATTAGAAAAATTATCCATTATGATCAAGTATGCTTCATCCCAGAGATGCAGGGCTGGTTCAACATACGAAAATCTATCAATGTAATCCATCATATAAATAAGCTGAAAGAAAAAAACCTTATGGTCATTTCATTAGATGCTGAAAAAGCATTTGACAAAATTCAACATCCCTTTATGATAAAAGTCTTGGAGAGATTAGAGATACAAGGGACATACCTAAATATAATAAAAGCTATTTAGACCAAGCCGACAGCTAACATCAAATTAAATGGAGAGAAACTCAAAGCCATCCCACTGAAATCAGGAACACGACAAGGCTGTCCACTCTCTCCATACCTCTTCAATATAGTGCTTGAAGTGTTAGCAATAGCAATAAGACAACACAAGGGGATCAAGGGGATTCGAATTGGCAAGGAAGAAGTTAAACTTTCGTTATTTGCAGATGATATGATAGTGTACATAAGCGACCCCCAAAAACTCCACCAAAGAACTCCTACAGCTGATAAACAAGTTTAGTAATGTGGCCGAATACAAGATCAACTCCAAAAAATCAGTTGCCCTCCTTTACACAAAGGATATGGAAACAGAGAGGGAAATCAGAGATGCATCACCTTTCACGATAGCCACAAACAGCATAAAATATCTGGGAGTAACTCTAACCAAGGAAGTGAAAGATCTATTTGACAAGAACTTTAAGGTATTGAAGAAAGAAATTGAAGAGGATACCAGAAAATGGAAGGACCTCCCTTGCTCTTGGATTGGGATGATCAACATAGTAAAAATGGCAATTCTTCCAAAGGCAATTTACAGATTCAATGCAATCCCCATCAAGGTCCCATCAAAATTCTTCACAGATCTTGAGAGGACAATAATCAACTTTATATGGAAAAACAAAAAACCCAGGATAGCCAAAACAATCTTATACAATAAAGGAACTTCTGGAGGCATTACCATCCCTGACTTCAAACTCTGTTACAGAGCAACAGTAATGAAAACAGTGTGGTACTGGCATAAAAACAGAGAAGTCAATCAATGGAATCGTACAGAAGACCCGGATTTTAACCCACAAACCTATAAACACCTCATTTTTGATAAAGGAGCTAAAAACATACAATGGAAGAAAGAAAGCATCTTCAACAAATGGTGCTGGCACAATTGGATCTCAACCTGTAGAAGAATGAAAATAGACCCATATCTATCACCATGCACAAAACTCAAGTCCAAATGGATCAAAAACCTCAATATCAATCTGAACACACTGAACTTGATAGAAGAGAAATTGGGAAGTACCCTACAACAGTTGGGCACATGAGATCGCTTCCTATGTATAACCCCAGCAGCACAGACATTAAGGGAAACATTGAATAAATGGGACCTCCTGAAACTGAGAAGCTTCTGTAAAGCAAAGGACACTGTCACTAAGACAAAAAGGCAACCTACTGACTGGGAGAAGATCTTCACCAACCCAGCAACAGACAAAGGCCTGATCTCCAAAATATATAAAGAACTCAAGAAACTAGACTTTATAATGCTAAATAACCCAATTGAAAGTTGGGGCACTGAACTGAACAGAGAATTCTCAACAGAAGAATTCCAAATGGCAAAAAGACACTTAAGGTCATGCTCAACCTCCTTAGCCATCAGGGAATTGCAAATCAAAACAACTTTGAGATATCATCTTATGCCTGTCAGAATGGCTAAAATCAAAAACACCAATGATAGTCTTTGCTGGAGAGGTTGTGGAGGAAGGGGTACCCTCAACCATTGTTGGTGGGAATGCAAACTTGTGCAACCACTTTGGAAATCAGTGTGGCAGTTTCTCAGGAAATTCGGGATCAACCTACCCCTGGACCCAGCAATACCACTCTTGGGAATATACCCAAGAGATACCCTATCATATGACAAAAATATTTGTTCAACTATGTTCATAGCAGCATTATTTGTTATAGCCAAAACCTGGAAACAACCTAGATGTCCTTCAATGGAAGAATGGATGAAGAAAGTGTGGAATATTTACATATTAGCGTACTACTCAACCGTAAAAAACAATGACCTCTCGAATTTTGCATGCAAATGGATGGAAATAGAAAACACTATCCTGAGTGAGGTATCCCAGACCCAAAAAGAGGAACATGGGATGTACTCACTCATAATTGGTTTCTAGTCACAAATAATGGTCATTGAGTCTATATTCTGTGATCCTAAAGAAGCTAAATAAGAAGGTGAACCCAAAGAAAAACATATAGTTATTATCCTGGATACGGAAAGTAGACAGGATTGCCGGGCAAAAAATTGGGAACTTGGGGGTGGGGTGGGATGGGGGTAAGGGGGCTGGAGAGAGAAAAGTAAGAAGGGGAGAATGGGGGGAGGTTGGGGAAACGGGATGATTGGAAGAAAGGAAGGTTGGATAGAGGAGCAGGGAATCACATAACTTAATTAAGGGAGTCATCTAAAGGTTGGCAAGAGACTTGAACCTAGAGGGGCTCCCAGGTACCCAGGGCGATGTCTCTAGGTAGCTCCTTGAGCAGCTGTGGCTAGGGAACCTGAAATGACCCTATCCTATTGCCATACTGATGAATATCTTGCATATCACCATAGAACCTTCATCTGGTGATGGATGGAGATAGAGACAGAGACCCACACTGGAGCATCGGACTGAGCTCTCAAAGTCCCAATGGGGAGCAGAAGGAGGGAGAACATGAGCAAGGAAATCGGGACCACGAGGGGTGCACCCACCCACTGAGACAGTGAGGCTGTTCTAGTGGGAGCTCACCAAGGCCAGCTGGACTGTGACTGAAAAAGCATGGGATAAAACCAGACTCTTTGAACATGGCGGACAATGAGGGCTTCTGAGAAGCCAAAGACAATGGCACGGGGTTTTGATCCTACTTCATGTTCTGGCTTTGTGGGATCCTAGCCAGTTTGGATATTCACCTTCCTAGACCAGGATGGAGGGACAAGGACCTGAGACTTTCCACATGGCAGGGAACACTGACTGCTCTTCTTCCGGCTGGAGAGGGAGGGGGAGAGGAGTGGGGGGAGGAGGCGAAAAGTGGGAGGAGGGGGAGGGAAATGGGAGGCTGGGAGGAGGTGGGAATTTCTTTTTTTTCTTCTTTCTTTCAATAAAAAAAAATAAAAAAAGGAGTTAGCCAATAAGAAACTAGGGCTAAGGGGCCAAGCAGTGTTTGAATTAATATAGTTTCTGTGTGATTATTTTGGGTCTAAGCTAGCCGGCCTCTAGGAACCAACAAGCAGCTCCCTTCTTTCAACTGCTTCCATCTCTGGGCACAGATGCACTGGACCCTGAAGCAGGACTGCATTTGTTGCTGCTCTCCTATTGGAAGTTGTTAACTGTCTCCTGTTAACTGTTGGTGTAGGGTGGGGAAACTAGTATCATAGCGTATCTGTGGAGTCAGAAGACAACTTTTTGTACTGGTTCTTTCCCTTCAGCTGATGTTGCACATTTCCCACCCAGGTCACCAGGCCACCCCACCCTTTATCCTCCCCACCTAGCACTTTAACAGCTGAGAGATCTCACAGCCCCCGGTGATCCTACCTGGGCTCTGTGGAGCAACATGCGCACGTATCTGGTCACTTGTGCACACATAGAACTTTTGATAACTTAAAAGTTTATAGTTCTAGTTATGTGCTTTTCTCTATGTGCATATATGTACAGATGCCTACAGAAGCCTAAAGAAAGTATAGGATCCCCTGGAGCTGAATTTACAGGTGGTTGTAAATGGTGTCACATGGATGCTGGGCCCTAAACTCAGGCCCTCTACTAGAACAGTAAGTGATTTTAATCACTGAGCTTTCTCTCCAGCCCCTAAAGTAATCTTCCTCAAATTGTACAGAATTTATCTTATCCAGCTGAGTGAAACCACTCTCCATCCTTTGAGCCTAAAGATCATCAATGTTATCCTATTTTAATACTGTGCCAGTTCAAATAGAAATCGTGTGGCAGACATAATCTTTGATTTTAATAACTGACATAAATTTCTAAAGTCAAAATTGCATTTAAGAAAAGAGGGAGAATACTCTGCAAAATCAATCTTTCTGCCAAGTGCAAACGTACACTCATAAAACCAGCTAAATAAACTCCTCCCAAGCGCCTTCAAAAGTTAGATTTCAGTTTCAAACTAATGAACCGAAACAATGCCAAGAATCCATTGTAAGACTTGGGTCCTTATCCGCTCACATCTGCTCCATTCTCCTTTGTATTAAATAGACCTAATAACTATTTCATTTACCTAGGAACCTAAGATTTCAGGTGGGCTCTCTGACATTCCACACCCTCTTAGGGATTTGTCAGTTATCTGTCTGGAAGGCGGCCCTTACGGACAGGTACAGGCGGCTCAGCAAAGCAGGTGGACAATTTCCAACTTCAAGCACAGGAAATGATTGAAGATAGAAAGTAGCACATGACCACAGTTTACAAGGCAGCAGATAAGCTGTTCTTCAACCCGGTCATCAACTGCCTGGAAAATACTGTGCACAATTTCAGTGCACGAATCTGTTTTACCCGAATACACCTGCCTTTGAGCTGAGACAGGGCAGGGAGAATGACTCTTGCATTTCTAGCTGACAAATTCATTACCTTTTCCTACCAAAAGCCAGGAATAAGAATAGATTTTCTAAAACCATTTATGCTGTGATACTGTAAAATCAAAGTAATCCTTTATTGATCAAATCATAATTGTAAGCCAATTGTACACCAATAAAAACGTGATAGTGTAGAATCGCTTGGGAAGGGGGTCTCAATGAGGATTGCCCAGGTCAAGTTGACTTGTGAACAGACCCCTGAGAGATTTCTCTTCATCAGGGTAACTGAGGTGGAAAGATTCACCCTGAATGTGGGCAGCGTGGTTTCATCAGTGGGACCTTGATCTGTATGAGAGTAGCAAAAGCAAGATAAACAAGAAGCATGCAAGAGTTCAATTCTCACTGCTCTTGACTGTGGATATGATGTAACTAGCTGCTTCAAGCTCCGCAGATATGACTGCCCCATGGTGATGGACCTGGGATTGTAAACTTGAATGAACACATTTCCCCCTAAGTTGCCTTTTGTTGGGATATTTTATCACGGTAGCAGAAATGAAAGTAGGATTGGCTGAATTCTCTCTGTTTTCCAAATCAGAGCCAGCTGCAATTTACACAGGCTCTTTTATAAGAAGCCCCAAAAGAAACAGCTTATAAATGAACACCTCTATTGGAGCTCTTTTATCCCTGTTTCAGAAGCAGCTGTAGGTTTGGGACATAAAGTCTGAGACAGTCAAAGAAGGCATCAGGAACTCACATGCAAACAGCTCTGGCTGAACATCAGCCGGCCGGAGGGAGTGGAATCTGAGGATGGTTAAGTCACAGTGCTACTCCGAGGTCTGGCTAGACTGGTCGATTTCAGAGCCACCCCAACATCAACCTTTTTTTTTTTTTTGGTCATATCGTTGCTTCTTCATCTCTCCAGCCTGCTTTTCAGTATTTTCCTGCTGCTAATATTCTGTTGTCTATGAGCTGCGTCTGGGCCTGAACTGATGGAGAGAACAGAGGAGAAAAGGATGAGGCACTGTACCCAGCACCGTTTTGGCTTCTTCCCTCCCTCCATGTAGGGGAAAGAGCAAACCTGAGGCAAAATGGCCCTGCCTGGCACACTTGCTGCCTGAGCCTTAGGCAGGCCAGTCTGCCTGTGCCGTGCTGAACTTCCTTCCAGTGTTTGTCTGTCGGGCCTCACAGCCCACAGAGGGTGCTGGATTCCTGGTGCTGGGGCTACAGGTGGTTGTGAGTTACTAGACATGGGAACAGGGTCCTCTGCAAGGGCAGCAAGTGCTCTTCATTTGGGAACCACCTCTCCTGCATTCTGTCCTTTTATTGGCAGAGCTAATAAATCTCTACCCCACCTTTGGTGGTAAATAATTTCTTCAGTGTTTTCTCCCACAAGTTTTTTAGTTATGTTTTAAATTTATGACCTTTAAGTTAATATTTGCACAAATATTCTGGCTGGAGAGTATTTGTAGACAACCTTTGCTGAGGAAGTTCCCTTCAAGTACTTGAAGAGTATATATGCTAAGGGGAAACTTGGAATTTTGTAAAATGCTTTCCTCACTCCAAAGATCAACAGTGACTTCTGCAGCTGATCTCAAAACAACAGACCATACTGACTGATCTTCAAATACAGACCAGCTCTTGACTTAGTGGAACAACTCCCACTTGATGATGCTGTGTGTTTATTATTAAAATTATTTAGTTATTTTTGTTATTTATTTTTCTATTTTGTGCAATAGCATGTCCAAAAGAAGCCTTCTAGGAGCCTTGGAACCTTCCTGCCTACCTCTGCTGAGACCTTGGAGTAGTGCTGTTGAGGTAAGCACTGCTTACGGAAGAGATCATCAGTATGAAAACAGTTCTCTGTGGCACCTTTGTTAGAGTTCAGTGGCGAAGCCATCTGGGCCTGGTTGAAGCCATTTGTGAGGATTCTAAAGTTATGGATTTATTTATTTTTTATTAGATATAGGACATTCAGCTGACATCAGCTGAATTGCGGTAACTGTGTTCCGTGAATTTGGTAGTTAGACCTCCACCACTGACAAGTGAGGGGACGGTGTTAGGGAGAGTGATTTGGGGTTCACATTTCAGATACTTCAGCTGTTTGTGATGAGCAGGGTGACTGGGAAGTGAGCCCCAGAGCCTGTGTTGGTCCCCAATTATTCCATCTGGTCCCTTGGCCCTAGGATGGTGGGACATACTCAGGACATGCCTTTCCCATTTATTGCCCCGTGGGAAGCTCACACAGACATACCCAGAATGCTTTACCAATCTCAGGGATGGATGTCTCTCAGTCCAATCAAACTGATGGTATTAACCATCACAAATCCACCCCTTGTCCGCTTGATTCCTAAACGCATCTCCTTTAACCATCACATTCTTCACCTGGGCTTCAGAAGGCTCACATACGTCTTATAATGCAAAGCACATTTAGTACATCTCCAAGACTCTCCACTATCTTAACAGTGCTGGTGTTTCTCAAAAGCTTAAGTTCTAAGCCTCTTCTCCGACTCTAGGCAAACTCTTTAGAATTTATTTTGCTATGCACGCCATCAGAAGCGTCACCTCCACCATTCTCTGCCAGCTCCCATGCCCTTACACTCAGTCCCTTGTAAACGATCTTCTGGGGAAGGCTGAGCCTGGGCTGGACCTGGAGACCGACTGTGCTCTCTGGAGTTCTAAAACCTAGGGATCCTGGAGGAGCTACCCGGTTTTCCCTTGTTAGTTTTCGGCTCTGCAGCAGCAGCCTGCTTCTGCAGTCAAAGCAGTTACGTCATCACCTGTCGCCAGCTGCCTTTCTGCTGTCAGTTACGACATGTGCACCTTTAAAAGTGCCTGCCAGGCACAGCTTGCTCTCTTTACATCTTGCCTCTTGCCTCTTACTCTGCTCTTTGCCTCTTCTTTTCTCTCTTGCTGCTCTTCTTCCTCTTGTCAAGTCCCCACTCTGATATGGCCCTTTACTCTGTCGCTCTCCCCCTCCCCAAATAAACCTCTTGTTGCACTAACTCTGTTGAGATGTGTTTGCATAGTGGCATACCTTGGTAGGGCCAGCTGAAAGGCACCCACTTCGCTTTTCTTGTTATTTATCCTTTTAAGGGCTACCTGTGTTTCTTGCGTGCTTTTGACCTTGTCTCATTTCCCCAACTCGGTAACAACCGCCATGTGTTGGGTGTTGTGCCTAAAGCCACTGACACTCTGACAAATCTCCAGGCAGGGAACTGGGGAACAGCCTCTGAAAAACTGCCTGCACCAGGTCTGGGCTGGAGGAGAGGAAAAAACCAGAGCGTGTCAGTACCTCTTTCTACCAGATGGGGGAGCCAGCCCACAGGCTAAATGGCAGCGGTAGGTAGGCTCACCAGTTTCTGCTGCAATTCATGGGGCAAGGAGCAAAGGGATTTAGCTTAGGGCTAAGAGGCAAGGATTTAACAGAAGGTGTGGGTATTCATGAGCTCTGCTTTAAAATGCACCACGGAGGTAAGGGTCCTGCTTTTTTTGGAATAGACAGGGTGACTATGAAGGTTCAAATCATCAGGACTCAGGGCTGGGCTACAATGGGCCCTGGGCCAGGCAGCGAGGCCTTTCTGAGACTCAGATGTTCTAACTCTGAGAGCACTATATATGAGGACAGTTAAAAACAAAACTAACAAAACAGACAGACAGATATAAGACACAAAGCTGTGACTTCTCATAGCCTGCAGAAGCAGGGAAAGTTCTTCAACCAGGACCCCAGCGAATAAAGGACCCAGACTTAAACTTTGCACATAGTTTCCAAACCGTAGTATGACTATAACCAGGGACTTCACCTGGTGAGATATGAGAACACGATTTCAGTTGTCAAAACCCAGGCATTCAGGATGCAGCATGGCAACTGGGTGCAGTTCAGTGCTAGCGCACATTGTAGCATTATGTGAAGCGATTCTGTACTCCAACTTCTCACCCTTACATCCATCCAGGAAAACTGGGTGCAGCTCAGTGCTAGCGCACATTGTAGCATTATGTGAAGCGATTCTGTACTCCAACTTCTCACCCTCACCTCCATACAGAAAAAAATGGAAGGTGTATAATATTTTAGGTAGCCAGTTGTCGTAGTTAGCTTTAGCTGGCAACTTGACACAAACCTCTAGCCACCTGCAAAGAAGGAACTGTTGAGGAATTGCCTCCAGCACTTCTGCTTGTGAGCGGGTCTGTAACATATTTTCTTAATTGATGTAGGAGGGTCCAGCCCACTGTGGGCAGTGCCATCCCTAGGCAGGTGGGCCAGGTCTATGAAGGAAAAGTAATCGAGCAAGCCAGCAATCAGTGTTCCTCTGCAATTACCGCTTCAAGCACCTGCCTTGACTCCCTCGATGATGGACTGAAACCTGTAAGCCAAATCGGCTTTTCCTTCGAGTCTCTTTTGGTCATAATGTCTATCACAGCAACAGAAGTCCAGTTAAGATGTTTCATCGATTCTGTATTAGCAGGGTGCCTTGGAAGACAAGAAGCCTAAGCCTCCAGTTACCTCTCAGAGCCTGTGGTACCAGTGCCCTCTGCTGCCCATCCCTTGATCTGCAAAAGGAAAGTGGAGGCCCAGTCTTTGCCAGTTCCATTTTCTTAAGAAAAAACGTTAAACAACAGCAGCAAAAAGACAAATGGAGTGCTCACCTCAGTGATACTGGTTTATTCACTTATGCTTTTAGGATCAATTGAATACCACAGCATGCCAGGTACCTCAGCAGGGTCTAAAGATGAAGCAGAGAACCCAACAGACACATAGTATTGATCCGGTGGGATCCAAGGCTGAGGAGCACACTGACAATGCAGTCACAAATAAGCAATGGAGCCAGACTATCACAGCTAATAGACAAACGGGTTCCATGGGTACCCGGGGAGCCTGGGTGCGAACCTGTAGGTTAGAAGCAGATGGTCATACTGTCTCTATTTAGGCAAATGTCTCCTCTTCTGAGCCATCGCCCCACTAACCACTCATATATTTCTGCTGACTTGTGTGTCTGAACTGGCTGGTGTAGTGGTGCCCAGAAGGGGGAGCTATGCACTAGCTTCTCTCTTTGCTCCCCATAGACTGGCTCATCTCCTGCAGGTACCTTTCTGTTTCTGTGTGAGACATTCAACTCCCATTCTCACTTTCCGCAAGCATCTCTAAGGATGCTGTGTTGGGTGACAATGGTTGGGGAAGCTGTGTCTGCTGGGGCTCTTTATGTGGTGAACTCTGATGACCTCTCTGGAAGGATGACATATCCTGATAGACCCCCAGGACTTACACACGGTGCATGTGTGGATGACCTTGCTGTCCTCGTCCTGCTGTTTGGTCTTGGGTTATCATCCCAAGCATCCTCTTTGGACATCAGCATTTAATCAGTAACCAGATCAGCTGATGTGACCTAGGTGATGGCTAATTTTATTTCTTGGCTGGATAGGGTTAAAAAAAACCAACCTAAAGACCTTAAGACACCATTCTATGGCTACAAACATTTGCTGTACAACATGAGACCCATGTTCAAATCCCTATCACCCAAGTAACAGTCAAGAATGACCATGTGTGCCTCTAACCCAAAAGCTTCCACTGAGAATTACCAGAGAACAGGGGGATTGCTAGGCTTTGTTGCCTGCTAGCCTATATGAAGTGAAAAAACCCTGCCTCAAGAGAAGATGGCAGAGATGTTTGCTTGACATACATCATCCTCTTCTAGCCTCTGTGTCTACCTGCACATATGTACATATACCACCACACACACACACACAAGAAAACACACATATGCACATGAACCTTAACATAGAGATGCACAACGACAAATGTAGTGATGAGGCAAGCAGGCCTGCTTTTTGTCCTGCCTGGCTCCCGCCTGGCTAGCTTAGCCCCGGAAATAATAACACAGAAACTATATTCTTTTAAACACTGCCTAGCCCATTAGTTCTAGCCTCTTATTGACTAATTATCTCATCTTGATTAACCCATTTCTAATTATCTGTGTAGCACCACGAGGTGGTGGCTTACCGGGAAAGATTGTAGCCTACATCCATCTCAGGTGGAAGAATCATGGTGTCTGCCTCACTTCCCTTCAAAACAGCATTCTGTTTTGTCTACTCCACCCATCTATGTTTTGACCTATCAGGCCAAGCAGTTTCTTTATTAATTAACCAATGACAGCAACACATAGAAAGAAGACCCACCTACATCAGACAAATACACAAATACACACAGTCTCACACAAACACAGACACAGAAACATGGACACAGACACATGCACATGCATACATGCTGTAGGAAATCCTTCAGCCAGTTGCCTTTAAGTTATCCGCCCACTTAGGCGTGGCCTTTTATGCTATAAATGCTGATGTATAGCACACACTCCCTTTCTCTTCCCCATTTGAGCAGAGGACTGTGATCTGTGAGTCTACCCCTAAATAAATAACCCTTTATGATATTTAATTCTGAGAAGGTGTGGGACTTCTTTTTAGCATCCCTCTTCATCTGGCACCCAACTTGGGGCCGGACTCCACACCTCCTGGGTAGACTGGTCCAAAAAGTCCAAATGGTTCACAACCCAGAAGGTCTCCCACCCATGCCCATCTGGCTGACTTTCACCTACTCCCCTGTCACAGCAAAGCTAATGGCATGATGACTTGGAAGTTTTCCAAGCTCACGCACATTTCTCCCACCACTGCTGTGTTCCCTGCTGCATGGCTACCTGTGCATCTTCCGGTTGTGCTCCCTGCTTATGAGTTCTGGGCTCTTTGCTCTGTGTACGGAGTTGATTTGACCAGCACCAAGGCAGAAGGCAGAAGCTGAGCAGACTGTGCCACCACTAGTCGCACTGCTGGTTGCTACTCTGCAACTACTAATTTTTTAAGAGAGATTAATAGCAATTATCCCAAAAGTGATAGAATTAACCTTATAAAGAGAACAACTTGTATTCTTCCCCACATTGTATGTGGCACACCAATAACTGGAGCCTGTACATTCTATACTGATGCAAATAAACCAGGAAAGGCAGGTTACAAATAAGAGTTAAGTAAGGTGGAACAAAGCCCTTATAATTCTGTCCAGAAGGCAGAATTATATGCTATTCTCAGGGTACTAAGGGATTTTAAAGAACCTCTCACTATAGTTACTGATTCACAATATGCAGAAAGAGTTGTCTTACATATTGAAATTGCTAAATTTATACCAGATGATAGAGAACTGACTTAATTATTCTTACAGGTTCAAGCTATAATCAGGAATAGGCTTGTTCCCATATACATAGCACACATCCAATTCCATATGGGTCTGCCAGGTCCTCTAGCACAAGATAATGCAGAAATTGTTCGATTATTTATTGGAAGTGTGCTGAAGGAGACAGAATTTCATAAGAAACATCATGTGAATAGCAAAGGTTTAAAGCAAGAGTTTTCTATTACATGACAACAAGCTAAGGAGATTATAAAGAGATGCCCTACTTGCTCTTTCTATAACCAAACACCACTACCTGCAGGGACTAACCCAAAGGGTACTCAAAGGAATGAAATCTGGCAGATGAATATGTTCCACTTTGCAGATTTTGGAAAATTAAAATATGTACTCCACACCATTGAGATTTATTCAGGTTTTTGATTGGCAACTGCTTTGAGCTCAGAAAAGGCTGATTCGGTAATCATGCATTTATTAGAAGTTATGGCCATCATAAATTTACCTGCACAAATAAAGACAGACAATGTTTGCCTTTAAACAAATGTCTTTAAGAAAATGAAATATTTTTTGCTTATTATAATATTAAGCATATTACAGGTATGCCAAACAATTCTACAGGTCAGGCAATTATAGAAAGATCAAATCGAACTATAAAGAATATGTTAAACAAACAGAAAGGGATAGAAAATACTCCATAAATATATTACATAATGTTTTATTAACCTTGTATTTTCTTAACGCTACTGAGAAAGGGACAACAGCAGCAGAGAGACATTGTATAATAGAAAAGTCTTCTGACTTAAATCAGCTGTTGTACTTCAAGGATGTGTTGACCTCACAATGGAAACCAGGAGATGTGCTATGTTGGGAAAGGGGTTTCACTCTTGTTTCCACAGGAGAAGAAAAGTTATGGATACCATCAAAATTAAGAAGGATTCGGTTTGAAAAAGAGAAATATCTTGAGAAAAAAATGATGGCTCATTCACAGAGGTGACAACCATACAGGTGGTAAGAAACCTCATAAGGGTTGGGCAGGGTTCCTGTCTTTGCAGGAAAATACACATCTTCAAAAAATCAAGAGACCCTGCACATCTAGATGCCTAAAGAGGAAAAGAAAATTATCCAGATAAGATTGCAAAGCAAAGAGAACTATGACTTATGAGTAGAGGTCATTTGAAGGTAAGAATCTCTGAACATAAACTAGAATAGTATTCATGATTCACTTAAAAATCAAAGCTGGCTTTGGAGTTGGACAACCGCTCTGTCCTTCTCTAAATCCAAGCATGTTGGTAAAATAAAAATTCAGAGTTTCTGTCTCATGCCAGGAGCCATGGTATGGGACAGAAAGAAGAAAGAATTTAGAAAAAAAATTTACTTCTCCTTATACCTATTTTTATCTCTATTTTACCTTTCATTGAATATATGTCTGTAAAAATAATGGTTACATTTTCCAAAATGACCAGCGAATTTTCCTGCAGTAATCTTTGAAGTTTTCAGGAAGAAGATGTGGCCCCACAACAACGACTTCACCTGGTTGATATGATGCCATGATGCTGATAGTGCTACTATAAAACCTGTTTTAGGTACCAGCTGCTCAAGATGCTCTCAACTTTGTTAGCTGAAATGGTGTACCTTCTTACAGCTTTCTGGCCAGAACTCCAAATAGGAACCTCAAAAAAAAAAAAACCCTACTGAATACCCAGAAACTATTTGCAATTATACCAGACAGTAATCTTGAAACTTAACCATCATTTTACTTTCACAGGATCCCATAGAAAGAACATTGCCTACATGATAGCTAGAAGTAATTCTAGAAGACAACAGCCCCTTTCCCACCAAAGTTTGTCCTCAGGGTTAGGGACATCAATTAGGAGTTGATTATAGTTGGTATAGGGTTGGGAGTTGGGGGTTGGGGAGAATTATGTAGGTCCAGGATCTCTTTGAAAAGAAGGGGAATTGGATGGGATAATAGATTAGTGTGAGCTTACACTAATAATATTAGTGAGGAATAGACTGAATACTTGTAAGCTATTATTTATAGGCAATTTACATTGGTATAGATCCTGTATATTGATACAAACTTAAATTATATTGAATATGTTCCTTATTTTTGTCTACAATATTTTTATACCTAGGCAAAGTTATTTTATCATATTATATGTATACATACTTCTACCTCTGCTTAAGAAATTTTGTATATTGATACATTTTGAGGTCATTGCCCTCATTTGTTGCACAGTTGTTTAAAGATTGTTTAATATTCTAATATGAAGTCTTAATATTTAAATTATATAGATATTAAGAATTATTGGTAAATAGTCATCTATGTTATAGTTAGACTAATCAGGTTCTTTAGATACATAGAGATTGTAGTCTGCATAGATAAGTAATCTTCAACCACTTCAAAGAGCTGTAGAATATGGCATTTAAATAACTTAGGGTTTTGTAGACATGAGACATGATTACTCCTGGCAGCTCTGAACTATTCCTGAGAGAATGTTGAGCACTGAAGACACTCTACTTGGAGTTTGTTTTCTTCTCAGCAAAACTGGCCTTTGGGCAAGGAACTGCCCATGCATTGACCACTGACAAAATGCATGATGTCCGGACAGGACAAGCAGGATACAAGAAAAAAGAGTGTCAAATCCTGCCAAGACAAGGTGAGATGGTTTTGAAAAATTTTCTCCCTCTGAAAATGATCTGTCAGTTTCTCTAGGCTTTAGCCAAAGTTGGTTGCTCCAGCTTTGCAAATGAGACTTTGGGTGATTTCTCAGGTAGCCAGTTGTCTCTGTCATTTGTTGCACATTTTGCAAGTTGCTGGATTGCACCTCTTGCTTACTCGAGTAATATTATTTACCTTCTCAGGTCTTTGATGGGGTTGAAGACTAGATAGTCATAGTCACTTTTCTCCCATGACTTGACCAATTTATTTATAATACAAGACTTAGACTCCTTAGGATAGGATAATTATTGAAACTTTTATCACATCTTTCTTGCTTGATATTGTTCATGCTGGTTGTAATTCTAATTTTTATGCTTGATATTTGTTCTGATTGTATATAATTTTGTATTAGGCTTGGAACTCTCTTATTTAAACAAAAGGGGGAGCTGCTGTAGGAAATCCTTCAGCCAGTAGCCTTTAAGTTACCTTCCCACTTGTTCGTGTTCCCTTTTATACTATAAATGCTGATGTAAAGCATGCATTTTCTCTCTCTTCTGGCTGCTGGATTCCCCGTTCAAGCAGAGGACTGTGATCTGTGAGTTTACCCCTAAATAAATAACCCTTTATTATATTCAATTCTGGTCTAGTGTGGGATTTTTTTTAGTGTCCCTCTTCACATACACAGGCACACAGACACAGACAGATGCAGATGCATGCATACGCATGCAGGCACAGACAGACAGATGCATGCACACAGAGACCAACACAGACACAGACAGACAGACACACAGAGTCAAATGACATACAGTGACACCATGTTCTGACTCCATTCTGTGTTTGCTTTCAGTGGTTCTCAGCCCTCCTAATGCTGCAGCCCTTCAATACAGTTCCTCATATTTTGTTGCTACTTTATGACTGCAGTTTTGCTACTGTTATGAATCATGATATAAATATACAGGCTATCTTATATGCATTCCCAAAAGGGTCATAACCCACAGACTGAGAACCACTGTCGTAGACAGTTCTCAGCCTCTCTATCTCCTTCCCCACAACAGTTCCGTCTGCCTTAGCAACTTATTTGACATTTCCATGGCCTTCACCACTTTCCAGATTTATTAACCAAAATAATCAGCAAGTTATGTCTCTAAAATAACTACTATGCTCTGCCAGGAGTGAAGACTTCAAGGTTACTCTGACCCTCATGTAACTTTGTTCTATTTTTGCCTTTAAAAACTGTATCCGTGAGCTTGGCACAAAGAGGCATTTCAAAGGCTCGAATCTACTCTTTGTCTGATCATCAATATAAAGGACTTAAAACTTTTAATTGACTTAATCAGCATGGTTGTCAATAACTGTATATATAATGAGTGTCAAATCCTGCCAAGACAAGGTGAGATGGTTTTGAAAAATTTCCTCCCTCTGAAAATGATCTGTCAGTTTCTCTAGGCTTTAGCCAAAGTTGGTTGCTCCAACATTGCAAATGAGACTTTGGGTGATTTCTCAGGCAACCAGTTGTCTCTGTCATTTGTTGCACATTTTGGAAGTTGCTGGATTGCACCTCCTGCTTACTCGAGTAATATTATTTCCCTTCTCAGGTCTTTGATGGGGTTGAATATATATATATATATATATATATATATATATATATATATATATATATATACACATACATACATACATATACACATATGCATGCATACATACATGCATATAGAGAGAGGAGAAGAGGGAGAGAAAGAAATAGGAGAGAAGGCTTTAGTAAGCACACCTTTGGACATGTCTGTTAGGGTGACAGAGGAAGACTCCCTTCCATGGAGAAAGGCAGAGGCATTATTCCCAGGGTCTGGAATCCTGGACTGAGCAGTAAGGGAAAGAGGAGAAGGCCAGGTAGTGTGCCGTTACTGCATCTATGCTTTCCGATCTTCTGAGACACAGAGTCCCAGATGCATGCTCCCACTGCTATGGAGTCACCTGCTACCATGCCTTCCCTGGCCTGATGTGCTTATACTCCACCAAAACAAACCCATCTTCCCTGAAGACGCTTCTTCTCACATATGCTTTCGCAGCAATGTAAAAAGTAATCAAGCCAAGCTCTAAGCGAAGCTGCATTCAGTAGAGTGGTCTGGGAAAAGTTGGTCAGAGATCTGCCAACCGCAGAAGGCAGGAAAGAGGAAATGGCCAAGGAGCTGGTGGGGGTGACAGGGAAGAGGGCAGGTGTCAACACCAGCCCTCACACACATGCTTTAGAATCTCCCCAGACTCTGCTACAAATAAATCTCATCCTGATCCCATGGGGAACCAACCTGAGATGAAGTCACCCCACAGGTGACAGGGTGGAATCCAGCCTCAGGTGCAGTGTCTTCTGAAGCAGGAGTTGAAACTCATCTGTTAACCAGAAACATAATTGACATTTTCTTTCTTTTCCCCAGTTTGCCTCTTTTTAACTTAGGTGTGGTAGCTCATTCTTTTAATCTTAACACTTAAGATGACGAGGCAGGAGGAATGGTAAATTTGAGGGCAGCCTAGGCTACCTGTTAAGACTATATTTCAGAACAAACAAGCAAACTGAAGGGGGAAAACAGCAAAAACATAATTATCTTTATGGTTAAGAAAAGTCAAATTAGAAATAAAAAGTTGAACCCTCCCCCCTCATTGACAAATTCCCCTCCAGGGTTACAATACCCAAAGGTGTGTGTTTGTTTGCTATTTAACAGACATGGAGTCATAGTCTCTGTGGCAGTCTGCTACTTGTCAATTAAGTATTCTCATTCTCCTTGGTAACAAGACTCTTAGCAAAATTCATTCTCATGGTTCCTTAACAGATAGGTGTGACTGGTAGCAAGTGGTTGTTGAGGTTCTGCAACAGCTGTTGTGGCCTTCCTCCTGGGATTCCCTCTCATGAGGGCCAAAGAGAGCGCCCAGGATCTGTGTCCTTTAGAGTCTCCTTTTGGCTCTGGAGTCCCCTCTTTCCCAGTGGTACCTCAATATCCTCGTGGCCCACTCTTTTGCACTGCCTTCTGGCTGTCACTTTCCCCAGACCAGGCTGAATTTCCAGTAGCCATAACTGGGTCTTAGGGTCATGAGCAATGGGACAGAAAGATCCTGAACTTCTGGTGAGTCCAAGGAGTTGACACTAGTTTGTGTCTCTCTATTTTAGGAAAAGAATGAACCATTAGTCCGTTTAAAATATGATGTTCATCTGTGCATATTTTCTGTTAACACCTGAAAATGATTTTTTTCCTTTTGATAGAGGGTCTCACTACGTAGTCTAGGCTGGTCTTAAATTCACAATCTTCCTGACTCAGCCTCCCAAGCACTGGGATAATAGATGAGTGTCTCCACCCAGAAACATCTAAAAAATTAAGAGTTTAAATAGTTGTTGGAAGTAATTCTGACTTGTTGAGACTATTAACATTCCAAAGAGGCTGGGGAAATGGCTCAGTTGATCAAGTTCTTTCAGAATAGGCAAGAGGACATGAAATTGATTCCCTGGCCTTTAAAATAGTGGCCAGGAAGAGTAGAGTGCACTCATCCTGGTGATGGAGGTAGAGACAGGAGGATTCCAGTATCCTCTGGACAAAGAGCTCTGTTGGCGGAGGCTGCGTGTTCGTTTCCTGGCAAACCAGACCTGAAAAAATCACTTAGAAACTATTAGTTACAACACTGCTTGGTTTATTAGCTTGTGAATATTCCTAGCTAGCTCTTACATCTTAAATTAACTCATTTCTATTAATCTGTACATCCCCACGAGGTTGTGGCCTACCAGCAAATTTCCAATCTCTCTCTTTCAGCAGCTACATGATTTTTTTCTGACTCCACCTTCTTTCCCCCCTCTATCTGCTCGGAATTCCTGCCTTGCCCTATTCTGCTAGGCCACTGGCTGAAACAGCTTTATTCATTAACCAATAAAAGCAACACATAGACAGAAGGACTTTCCACACCAGGCAGCTTTTCCTGATGGCAAGTGCCAAGACAATGAAAAAAAAAAAAAAACCTTTTCAAACGAGTTACTGACAGTTGATGGCTGATGGGGAGGAAGAGCCAGTTTTCTTCAGGGCCACAGCCTATAAGAGGCTTCCCATGCTCCAGTACCACAGCCATACTCATCCAGGCAGTGCTAAGCCTGCCTTAGTGGAGGGAGGGAAAATGGGTGCGAGAGAAAGAAAAAGGGGGAGAAATAATGACATTGGGAGGAAAAAAGTAGAGGTAGGGATAGGATAAAAGGGTAGATTAGATCCAAACACATTATTATTCATTATATTTTATTTTTCTGAGACAGGGTCTCTCTATGTAACAGCCCTGGCTGTCCTGGAACTCACTCTGTAGACCAGGCTGGCCTTGAACTCACAGAGATCTGCCCGCCTCTGCCTCCAGAG
Source organism: Microtus agrestis (assembly GCA_902806775.1). Taxonomy (NCBI): domain Eukaryota; kingdom Metazoa; phylum Chordata; class Mammalia; order Rodentia; family Cricetidae; genus Microtus; species Microtus agrestis. Next base: position 29,833 of record CADCXT010002244.1, read on the forward strand.
TGCTGGGATTAAAGGTGTGTGACACCACCACCCGGCCCAAACACATTATTAAATAAAGGGTTTAAAAATATAGTGGTACTTGATGAATTATACAAAAAGTTTTCCTCCACAGGAACACACACATGTGCTCACAAGGCCCTGTGTGCAGATGAGCACACAAAGTATTCAAAGAAATGCAACATTTATAGTAATTTGATAACACAATGCTGTCAAACCAGACGACAGGAACCGATCCCTGTAAAAAGAAGAGACTCTCACAAACTGTTCTCTGGCTCCCACCTGCACCATCATACGCATGTATATACATGCACATACACAAACAAAAATGCAATTTAAAAATATTTTTTAAAAAGAATGTGCCTTGGATTGGGGTATATTGAAACCTTCATGACTGTACATAGTCAAAATAATACATTTTAAAACTTTATAGTGGACTATAGCCTGCTGCCAGGCTAGGACAGGGTCCAGCTTTTTTCTCTTCCCATTGTTTTTCTAGACTCAACCATAAAGAATCCTGCTCACAGAAAAAATAGGATGTTTTGTCATGGCTGTTGGATTTTTAATCTATACACTAAAATCATGTAAGGTATCGCTAAAACAGGTCCTTCAATTTTGTTAAAGTAAGAAGATCACTGACTTGCAAGGCATTTATGAGTCAATCACTGGAGTAGTTCACACTCTCGAATTCTGGGTAGTATCTCAAAATGTCTGTACACTATGTCCTGTCAAATGGTTATCAGTTATCTTCTCGTTCCTTTACAAAGAGGCACTGGCTTATACTGCTACATACACACAAACACACACACACACAAACACACACACACCAGTTGGGAAAACGCCAAACATGAATTTCTATTTGCTTTATCAGCATCGGATTTTTTAAATAAAATGCTATAATGTGAGCGCAAGCTGTTTTCATATTTCATCTAAACCTTGGAAAATGTCCACCCAATATTGTTGCTGGCGAAGCTAACTCTCATGGCCAAGCCAGTTAGCCTTGTCAAATTTGCTTATTTTGACAACTGGCACACATTCATAAAAACGCCCTAAGAAATGGCACACGTCTCTGTAAAGTGTGGGAAGCAGCCACAATCAATCGCCATTATTGGCCAGCACCACAGAAAACCCTTTTCATGTCCTTCAGAACCACATGTAAAGTTTTGCATAATTATAACCATTTAAGTTTTTAAAAAAGATTTCTTTTTTTTATTCATTTATTAAATATTTCTGACTCTTCCCCACCACCACCTCCCATTTCCCTCCCCCTCCCCCAATCAAGTCCTCCTCCCTAGTCAGCCCAAAGAGCAATCAAGTTTTCCTGCCCTGTGGGAAGTCCAAGGACCACCCACCTGCATTCAGGTCTAGTAAGGTGAGCATTTAAACTGCCTAGGCTCCCACAAAGCCAGTCATGCAGTAGGATCAAAAACCCATTGCCATTGTTCTTGAGTTCTCAGTAGTCCTCATTGTCCACTATGTTCAGCGAGTCCGGTTTTATCCCAGGCTTTTTCAGGTCCAGGCCAGCTGGCCTCGGTGAGTTCCCGACAGAACATCCGCATTGTCTCAGTGTGTGGGTGCACCCCTCGCGGTCCTGAGTTCCTTGCTCGTGCTCTCTCTCCTTTTGCTCCTGATTTGGACCTTGAGATTTCTGTCCGGTGCTCCAATGTGGGTCTCTGTCTCTGTCTCCTTTCATCGCCTGATGAAGGTTAATATTCAGGAGGATGCCTATATGTTTTTCTTTGGGTTCTCCTTATTTAGCTTCTCTAGGATCACTAATTATAGGCTCAATGTCCTTTGTTTATGGCTAGAAACCAAATATGAGTGAGTACATCCCATGTTCCTCTTTTTGCATCTGGCTTACCTCACTCAGGATAGTGTTTTCAATTTCCATCCATTTGTATGCAAAATTCAAGAAGTCCTTGGTTTTGACTGCAGAGTAGTACTCTAATATGTATATATTCCACACTTTCTTCATCCATTCTTCCATTGAAGGGCATCTAGGTTGTTTCCAGGTTCTGGCTGTTACAAACAATGCTGCTATGAACATAGTAGAGCATATACTTTTGTTGTATGATAAGGCCTCTCTTGGGTATATTCCCAAGAATGGTATTGCTGGGTCCAGGGGTAGGTTGATCCCGAATTTCCTGAGAAACCGCCACACTGATTTCCAAAGTAGTTGCACAAGTTTGCATTCCCACCAGCAATGGATGAGGGTACCCCTTTCTCCACAACCTCTCCAGCAAAGGCTATCATTGGTGTTTTTGATTTTAGCCATTCTGACAGGTGTAAGATGGTATCTTAAAGTTGTCTTGATTTGCATTTCCATGATCGCTAAGGAAGTTGAGCATGACTTTAGGTGTCTTTTGGCCATTTGAACTTCTTCTGTTGAGAGATCTCTGTTCAGCTCAGTGCCCCATTTTATAATTGGGTTGATTAGCCTTTTACGGTCTAGTTTCTTGAGTTCTTTATATATTTTGGATATCAGACCTTTGTCAGTTGCAGGGTTGGTGAAGATCTTCTCCCAGTCAGTGGGTTGCCTTGTGTCTTAGTGATAGTGTCCTTTGCTTTGCAGAAGCTTCTCAGTCTCAGGAGGTCCCATTTATTCAATGAGGCCCTTTATGTCTGTGCTGCTGGGGTTACACGTAGTAAGTGGTCTCTGGAGATGGCTCAGCCGTTAAAGGCTAGGCTCACAACCATAAATATAAAAAGATTTTTTTTTAATCTTATGTGAATATATGTGCTGAGGAGTATGAAGGTGCACCACATGTATGCAAGTGCGTGGGGAGGCCAGAAGAGGGCAGCAGATGCCCTGGAACTAGAGTTAGAGCGGGAGCTACAGACACACATTCTATAGTTGCCCTAATACCTTGACTCTCTTTTCCCATGGATCCTGAAATACACAATAACTTTTTATGTCACTGCTGACTCACAGCATAGTCTTAATAAAAACTTTTAATAGGCGATTCAGCTAAAGACATAACTAGTGTTACGTATATCTATTGCTAAACAGAAATTGCACCACTTTGATCAGCTATGACAAACCCGATGAGCAGCTGGGCTCATGACAGACACCCTAAACCCTCATGCATCTCATAGTGGCTAAGTTAATACAGAAGTGTGCCTTTCTAAGAGGGACGGTGAAATTGTGTGAACCAGTGTAGAAATATGTCCACAAAGTATTATAAAGCCAAAAGTTTTCAAATTATACAGAAAACCAGGAAGAAGTTGGCAGAAGTTGGCAGGGAAAAATAGAGCATTTGATGTTATCCTGACATGTTTTTATTTTAGATACATCATAGAATGATGGCAGTTTTCACATACTCACGGTGGAGGCTAATATTGTGAACTTAGGGTAAGCCTCTGGGCACACCTATGAAGGATCATGAAGCTTAGGCTGGCCTCTGGCGAGCCCAAAAAGGATTATCTAGATTGGGTTAACTGAGCTAAGCAGCCCAACCTTAATGGTGGGTGTTGCCATAATATGGGCTAAAGTCCTGGGTGAATGGAAAGTAGAAAGCCAGAAGGGCACTAGTATTTACATCTTTCTGTTTCCTGATTTTCTCTGATCCCCGCCCTGGTGTGTGTGTGTGTGTGTGTGTCTGTGTGTACACGAGGACAATCTTTGGTGTTGGTCCACCTTCTACTTTGAGGATGGGTCTCTTCGTTAATGATTTGTTTGTTCATTTGTTTTTGCTACCTGCTTTGTACAGCAGGCTAGCTGGACCTTAGTGTCCAGGGACTCTCTCGTCTCTGTCTCCCATCTTGCTGGAAGGGCACTGTGATTACAGACATGTGGTGATATTTTGTTTGTCATCTAACAAATAAAGGTCAGAGTGCAAAGCTAAGCCACTAGTTAGCTATAGATGCCAGGCAGTGGTGGCTCACACCTTTAATCCCAGCACTTGGGAGGCAGAGGTAGATGGATCTCTCTGAGTTCAAGACCACCCAGAGTCACACAAGATAACAGAGCCAGGCAGTGGTGGCTCACACCTTTAATCCCAGCACGTGGGAGGCAGAAGCAGATGGATCTCTCTAAGTTGAAGACCACCCAGAGTCACACAAGATAACAGAGCCAGGCAGTGGTGGCTCACACCTTTAATCCCAGCAATAGGAGATGGAGACAGGCTGGGTGGAAAGAGGAATATAAGGCGGAAAAAGACAGGAGCTCAGATGCAGCCTGAGGACGCAGCCTGAAGATTCAGTCTGAGCATGCAGTCTGAGGTTTCATAGAGACAGGATCACACATCTGGTCGGAACATTGGTAGAGGTGAGAATTCCCTGGTGGCTGGCTGCTCTGCTTCTCTGATCTTTCAGCATTAACTCCTATCTCAGACTCCATGGTTTTATTATTAGGACCAATTAGAATTCGTGCTACACAGACAAGCAGCGTTAGCTGGTTCCAGAGATTCAAGCTCAGGTCCTCATGCTTGCATAATGAGTGTTTTACACCCTGAGCCATTTCCCCATCCGAGGACACAGCATTTTAAAGGCATGTCCACATAATGTGTATAAGCATAAGAACAATTAGAAAAAAAAACCTAGCCAAAATGCAGGTAAGATAGAATTCTAGAAGTGAGTGTGGTCCCTGAATGTTCACACAACTCTCCCATCTGAATAGAACAAAATATCCTATTTCAGTGTGTGTTTGTTGCTGTGTGTAGCGTGCATGTGTGGTACTCTCCAGTGCGTGCACGTGGAGATGTTAGAGGCTTACCTCAGGCATGTTAGTGCTTTATCTTTTTATTGTTGTTTTGTTTTTGTTTTTCAAGACAAGGTTTCTCTGTGTAGCCCTGGCTGACCAAGTGAGCCTTAAACTTAGTGATCTGACCACCTCTGCTTCTGGAGTGCTGGGACTAAAGGCATGTGCTACCATGCCCCGCAAAACCTTATGTTTTTGTAACAGGATCTTTCAGTGAATCAAGAGTTCACTGTTTCAGGGATATAGCAGCAGCTGGGATTGTAGGCTGTGTGCTATTACAGCTGGCCCTATGTATTAAGAAAGGAGTATGAGCCCCCAGTACCCCCAGGCTCTGTCTCGGGTTACAGGTGTATGCTAGCAAGCCTTATTTTAATGTAGATCTTGAGTCCCCAAGCTTAAATCCCCATGCTTGCTCTGCAAATGCTTTAGCCATTGAGCCATCTCAGGCCTGGGCACTGCTTCTTCTTCTTCTTCTTCTTCTTCTTCTTCTTCTTCTTCTTCTTCTTCTTCTTCTTCTTCTTCTTCTTCTTCTTCTTCTTCTTCTTCTTCTTCTTCTTCTTCTTCTTCTTCTTCTTCTTCTTCTCCTTCTCCTTCTCCTTCTCCTTCTCCTTCTCCTCCTCCTCCTCTTCTTCCTCCTCTCCTCCTCCTTCTCCTTCTTCTAGCATATACACACAGCTTAGCACTCCTTTGGGGTGATAGGAGGACAGAGGCAATTGCAGTGGTTGGAAGCTGACCTGACACAAACCAAGGTGGCCATAAGTTCGAGTCCCTCAGAATGCCCAGGTCACGTGGTACAACTTGATGCACCTGTTTTTCAAACCCCACAAGGTATTCTAAGATTTCAGAAAATTATTTCCTCTGGTGGATTTGTATCTGACATATTTGCAAGGCAACTAACCCCCATCATAAAATCTAAGGCTCAGGAAAGGATTTTTCCTTCCTCTGAACACTCTGCAGACATTTAGAATTTTTTCTTAACAGAAATATGTTTAACATGGTGGAGAGTAGTGAGTTATTGTCTGGGAATAGCAGCTTTGGTTTATGACACTTTGATGAAAAGAGATTTCATGAGATGGGGCAGGTGGGTAAGAATGCTTGCCATGCATGCATGAGGACCTAAGTTCAAATCCCTAGCTTCATGTTAAAACTGGGCATGGATGCAAGCAACTCCAGCACTACAGATTCTTTGAGCTTGCTTTCCAGCCAGCATAGCAAAGTAGTGAGCTTCCGGCCTAGTGAGAAACCCTGCTTCTGTTTCTGACTTCAGATTTCTGCTCTGGCTCCCTTCGATGATAGACTATAAGTTGAAATCTGAAATAAACCCTTTCCTCCCCCAAAGCAGCTTTTGGTCAGTGTTTTTATCACAGCAACAGAAAGCTTGCTAGGACATGAACTAACCTCCATTGTAAAGGATTATTTCATAGGTTTAGTTGGACAGTGTATGATAAGTCTCTTAGCAACTATTGCTTGGCATGTCATCAGAAGGCAGTAACTTAGTTGCAGATAGACGAATATTCATTCAGCCACTCATTCTGTGTTTTATGACAGACTCTGCTGAAGTGTTTAAGAGGGAACTGCTGGCAGTGGTAAAGAACACAAGCTGGTGAGGCTGGATCCTACCTTAACCCAGTCCTTCGTAGCTATGACCCCCTGAGTCTCAGTTTTATTATTATTGGCTTTAATTTTCCTCTAGATTGGTCAGGGTGAATGCAAAGTCATTCTGAAGTGCCGTGGAGTGGACAAAGGACCCTGAAGATGTCTTTACAGTTTCTAGCACTGAGAATACTCTGCATACATTCGTCTTGACCCCTCCACTGAGCTTCTTCTCCAGTTGGTCAACTTGCCCCTAAGGCACAGTTCCTTAGACATTGTAATTCTCCATTACAGAGTTGGAAAGAATTCTAGGAAGGAGCTGGGAAAACAAGAGTGAAAAGCTCCTTGGAGCATCCAAAACCTTCTCCCGGGCACGGGTACTCATTCTCAGTCTCCCAGGACGCTGTTGCTTGACTGCCCATTTCTAAATTGTTTGGAGAGTGGTTCTGGGTAGCTGGCAGGAAGCGTGTAAAGGAGTATATGAAAAAGTGAGACAGTGGGTCCCCCTTGGTTCATTGACATTAAGAAAGTCCTAATGTTTGTAGATTATTGGCCCTTTTGCCTCTGTTCATCTCTGTTTTCAATACAGATGAAGCTGGTGTTCAACCTATAAACTCTAACAAATTGGTTAACTCATCATTTATGTCTTCAGTTACTACTTACTTTTAGGAGGATGTTAACTCATAGCTATGACTTCTAATGTTAAGTCAGAGCTAACCTCCATGTGACTTTGTGTTGTGGATTCTCTCTACTTAGTCTCTCGAGTCATCTGTGCAGCCAGTTATGGAAGAGATGTGATTACAGAATGAAATGCAGACAAGACTGCTCCAAGGTGTGGTTGAGGAGGAGGTTTTTTTTTTTAATGTAGCTATGAAGGAGAGTATAGCCAGAGCAACTGGAAGAGGCCAGAGTAGGAAGAGGAAGTAGTAGCCTAAGTGCAGCTGGTAGACTGCACCAGGCCATATGTGGAGAGGGGAACGGCAGGAGAGGATGAGAAGAGAGAGGGAACAAAGGAATCAGAAAGAGTAGACCAAGAAACACACTGCCCAAACTGCAGTTCTGTAGGAATAAGACACTGAGGAAGAGACGCCATGGACTTGAGACGCTTTGGCTAGAGGGTGGGGAGCAGCCCTGAGAGGAGCCAGGATGCCAGCACAAAACTGTGTAACAGGTACTTGCTGAGGGAGCCCAGAGGCCAGGGCGCTCTGGTAGGCTAATAGGCTCCACAGTTAGCCATTTGGCCTGAGGTTTTTTTTTTTTTTTTTTTTGACCTGATAAACTACTTCATCTTACAGATATGGAAACTGAGACTTGAAGAATTTTAGTAAATTGCTCTTTGTGAGAGGGCAAGAAGTAGCAGAGGAATAGAAGCAGAGGTTCATCAGCATTCCTCGGAGGAAGGTCCCTAATGAGCTGTTCCATGCTAGCTACATAAGGCCTCTGTCTATTGACAGGACTTGCTTCAGCATGGGTGGTTGAAGGGAATCTGCTGGGGCCAGCAGGAGTGTGGACTCACTGTGCTAATGATGCTGAAGCAGCATCTGGTCTACCACCCAGTATCACCAGCAACAGGCTCTACTTCCACAACAGTCAAATGTCCGGGCTTCCCGTAGAAACACTCTTGCCCCCCCCCCCCCACCTGTCTTGAGGCCTGCTTTGAAGAATCTCTGGAGGCTGTTCTTCCAGAGATGGACTCCGGAGAGCAGAGCAGGCTTTCAAGTTACAGGAGACAGATGTCTCTAGACTTCTTGGGCAGGCAGTCCAAGACCTAGAGAACAGGGTAAGGCAAATCAAGGCTGTGGCTTCTCAGTGAACTCAAGTGCTTAGAGGTTGGGAGTCGGGAGCATGTCTATACTCATCTCTATGGCAATGCTTGGCTTATAGGGTGTCTACAGGCATGACTGTGGCCCAGTCTAGAACTTTGGAGAGAACGAACAGGTACATTAGACACTAGCTGTCTGGCCCTGGGCAAGTTATTTATTCATTTTGTCTCTGCTTCCTCGGATGTGGCAATGAGAATGTACCTTAGAGTGTTGTACTGCAGAGTATATTGATGAGCCAGAAGGTGATGCCTGTTTAATCAGTGGTAGCATGAGTGACTGTTGGCCACTGTGCTGAATTACAAGACTTTTGGAACTTATTTGGCAGATAAGAAGAGTACGTTTCAGGGAGGTGATGTGGCTAACCTAGGATATTTGAATGCTGAAGCTTAGGGCCCCTTTTCAATCCCTATATCTGCCTTGGACTATGGGTCAATGGTGTGATATCTACAATCTCAAAGTACGGTGATAAAGTTAACCACTCAGAGATCAGCCTGGAATTTCTATAGCTCAGAGACAAGGGCATTTTATATGATTTTTATCACAGCAAGGACAAAAAAATATATAAAATAAAAAAACAGGGCCAACATCTTCCGTTAGGGGGGAAGGACTAGTAAATTAAACAATGAGAAACTTTATTTCCATTCTTTAACCACGTAAGTTTTAAAGGTTTATATTGTATGTGTGCCTGGGTTCCAGTCTTTTTTTTTATTTTTTTCAAAACCATTTTTACTTTATTTATTTGTTTGATTTTGTTTTGTTTTTCTTTTCTTATTTTATTTTATTTTATTTATTAAAGATTTCTGTCTCTTCCCCACCGCCGCCCCCCCCCTCCCCCAATCAAATCCCCCTTCCTCGACCACCCAAAGAGCAATCAGGATTCCCTGCCCTGTGGGAAGTCCAAGGACCACCCACCTCTATCCAGGTCTAGTAAGGTGAGCATCTAAACTGCCTAGGCTCCCACAAAGCCAATAGGTGCAGTAGGATCAAAAACCCATTGCCATTGTTCTTGGGGTCTCAGTAGTCCTCATTGTCTGCTATGTTCAGCGAGACCAGTTTAACCCAGGCTTTTTTAGACCCAGGCCAGCTGGCCTTGGTGAGTTCCCGACAGAACATCCCCAATGCCTCAGTGTGTGGGTGCACACTGGTCCTGAGCTCCTGCTCGTGCTCTCTCTCTTTCCGCTCTTGACTTGGACCTTGAGATTTCAGTCCAGTGCTCCAATGTGGGTCTCTGTCTCTGTTTCCTTTCATCGCCTGATGAAGGTTAATATTCAGGAGAATGCCTATATGTTTTTCTTTGGGTTCTCCTTCTCATTTTGGTTCTCTAAGAACCCAAACTATAGGCTCAATGTCCTTTATTTATGGCTAGAAACCAAATATGAGTGAGTACATCCCATGTTCCTCTTTTTGCATCTGGCTTACCTCACTCAGGATAGTGTTTTCTATTTCCATCCATTTGCCTGTAACTTCAAGAAGTCCTTGTTTTTTACTGCTGAGTAGTACTCTAATATATATATATTCCATACTTTCTTCATCCATTCTTCAATTGAAGGGCATCTAGGTTGTTTCCAGGTTCTGGCTGTTACAAACAATGCTGCTATGAACATAGTATAGCATATACTTTTGTTGTATGATACGGCCTCTCTTGGGTATATTCCCAAGAGTGGTATTGCTGGGTCCATGGGTAGGTTGATCCCGAATTTCCTGAGAAACCGCCACACTGCTTTCCAGAGTGGTTGCACAAGTTTGCATTCCCACCAGCAATGGATGAGGATACCCCTTTCTCCACAATCTCTCCAGCAAAGGCTATCATTGGTGTTTTTGATTTTAGCCATTCTGACAGGTGTAAGATGATATCTTAAAGTTGTCTTGATTTGCATTTCCATGATCGCTAAGGAAGTTGAGCATGACTTTAGGTGTCTTTTGGCCATTTGAACTTCTTCTGTTGAGAGATCTCTGTTCAGCTCAGTGCTCCATTTTATAATTGGGTTGATTAGCCTTTTACGGTCTAGTTTCTTGAGTTCTTTGTATATTTTGGAGATCAGACCTTTGTCAGTTGCGGGGTTGGTGAAGATTTTCTCCCAGACAGTGGGTTGCCTTGTGTCTTAGCGACAGTGTCCTTTGCTTTACAGAAGCTTCTCAGTCTCAGGAGGTCCCATTTATTCAATGAGGCCCTTACTGTCAGTGCTGCTGGGGTTATATGTAGGAAGTGGTCTCCTGTGCCCACATGTTGTAGAGTACTTCCCACTTTCTCTTCTATCAGGTTCAGTGTGTTCGGACTGCTATTGAGGTCTTTAATCCACTTGGACTTGAGTTTTGTGCATGGTGATAGATGGATCTATTTTCATTCTTCTACAGATTGACATCCAGTTTTGCCAGCACAATTTGTTGTAGATGCTCTCTTTTTTCCATTGTATACTTTTAGCTCCTTTATCAAAAATCAGGTGCTAATAGGTTTGTGGGTTAAAGTCAGGGTCCTCTATTGGAATCCATTGGTCAACTTCTCTGTTTTTATGCCAATACCAAGCTGTTTTCAACCGTAGCTCTGTGATAGAGTTTGAAGTCAGGGATGGTAATGCCTCCAGACGTTCCTTTATTGTATAAGATTGTTTCACATATAAAGTTGATTATTGTCTTCTCCAGATCTGTGAAGAATTTTGATGGGATTTTGATGGGGATTGCATTGAATCTATAAATTGCTTCTGGTTGAATTGCCATTTTTACTATGTTGATCCTCCCAATCCAAGAGCAAGGGAGATCCTTCCATTTTCTGGTGTCCTCTTTTATTTCTTTCTTCAAAGACTTAAAGTTCTTGTCAAATAGATCTTTCACTTCCTTGGTCAGAGTTACCCCAAGATAGTTTATGCTATTGTGGCTATCGTGAAAGGTGATGCTTCTCTGATTTCCCTCTCTGCTTCCTTATCCTTAGTGTATAGGAAGGCCACTGACTTTTTGGAGTTGATCTTGTATCCTGCCACATTACTAAAGGCGTTTATCAGCTGTAGGAGTTCTTTGGTAGAGTTTTTGGGGTCGCTTATGTATACTATCATATTATCGCAAATAATGAAAGCTTAACTTCTTCCTTTCCAATACGAATCCCCTTGATCCCCTTATGTTGTCTTATTGCTATTGCTAGAACTTCAAGCACTATATTGAAGAGGTAAGGAGATAGTGGACATCCTTGTCTTGTTCCTGATTTTAGTGGGATGGCTTTGAGTTTTTCTCCGTTCGATTTAATGTTAGCTGTCTTCTTGCTGTAAGTAGCTTTTATTATATTTAGGTACGACCCTTGTATCCCTAATCTCTCCAAGACCTTTATCATAAAGGGGTGTTGAATTTTGTCGAATGCTTTTTCAGCATCTAATGAAATGATCATATGATTTTTTTCTTTCAGTTTATTTATATGGTGGATTACGTTAATAGATTTGCGTATGTTGAACCAGCCCTGCATCTCTGGGATGAAGCCTACTTGATCATAATGGATAATTTTTCTAATGTGTTCTTGAAATCGGTTTGCCAGTATTTTATTGAGAATTTTTGCGTCGATATTCATGAGGGAGATAGGCCTGTAATTCTCTTTCTTGGTTGGGTCTTTGTGTGGTTTTGGTATCAGGGTAACTGTAGCTTCATAAAAGGAATTTGGCAATGACTTTTCTGTTTCTATATTGTGAAATACATTAAGGAGTATAGGTATTAGCTCTTCTTGGAAGTTCTGGTAGAATTCTGCATTGAAACCATCTGGTCCTGGGCTTTTTTTGCAGGGGAGATTTAGATAACAGCTTCTAGTTTTTCATGACTAACCAGTCTATTTAGATCATTTTCCTGGTCTTGGTTTAGCTTTGATATAAGGTACTTATCTAAAAAAATGTCCATTTCTTTTGCATTTTCCAGTTTTGTGGCATACAGGCTTTTGTAGTAAGATCTAATGATTCTCTGAATTTCCTCTGTGTCAGTGGTTATGTCCCCCTTTTCATTTCTGATCTTATTTATCTGCGTGTTCTCTCTTTGTTGTTTAATTAGTTTGGATAGGAATTTGTTGATCTTGTTGACTTTCTCCAAGAACCAACTTTTTGTTTCATTGATTTTTTGGACTGTTTTCTGTGTTTCTATTTTGTTGATTTCAGCCCTCAGTTTGATTATTTCCAGTCTTCTACTCCTCCTGGGCAGGTCTGCTTCTTTTTTTTCTAAAGCTTTCAGGTGTTCTGTTAAGTCCCCGATGTATGCTTTCTCCATTTTCTTTAAGTGTGCATTTAGTGCTATGAACTTTCCTCTTAGCAATGCTTTCATCATGTCCCATACATTTGAGTATGTTGTCTCTTTATTTTCATTAAATTCAAGGAAGACTTTAATTTCTTTCTTAATTTCTTTCTTGACCCAGGTGTGGTTCAGTAGTTGACTGTTCAGTTTCCATGAGTTTGTCGGCTTTCTGGCGGTAGCATTGTTGTTGCCTTCTAACTTTAATCCGTGGTGATCTGATAAGACACAGGTGGACACTGATTTTTTTGTATCTGTGGAGGTTTCCTTTGTTTCCGAGTATGTGGTCAATTTTAGAGAAGGTTCCATGAGCTCCAGAAAAAAAGGTATATTCTTTCCTATTAGGGTGGAGTGATCTATAGATGTCTGTTAAGTCCAATTGCGTCATTACCTCCAATAATTCTCTTAATTCTCTATTAGGTGTCTGTCTGATTGACCTGTCCATTGGAGAGAGAGGTGTATTGAAGTCTCCTACTACTAGTGTGTGTGGTTTAATGTCTGCCTTCAGTTCTAGTAATATTTCTTTTAGATAAGTGGGTGCTTTTGTATTAGGGGCGTAGATATTCAGGATTGATACGTCATCCTGATTACTTGTTCCTGTTATAAGTATAAATTGTCCATCTCGATCTCTTCTGATTGATTTTAGTTTGAAGTCAGTTTTGTTAGAAATTAATATGGCCACACCTGCTTTTTTCTTAGGACCATTTGCTTGAAAGACCTTTTCCCAACCCTTTACTCTGAGTAGATGCCTGTCTTTGTGGTTGAGATGTGTTTCTTGCAAACAGCAGAATGTTGGATCCTGTTTCCGTATCCGATCTCTTAGCCTGTGCCTTTTAATAGGTGAATTGAGACCATTAATATTAAGTGATATTAATGACCAGTGGTTGTTTACTCCAGTTATTCTTCTTGTTTTTCTTAGTAGAGTTTGTGTTTCTCCCTTCTTTGAGTTGTGCTGGTGAAGGGTCTCTAGATGCCTGAGTTCTTGTAGGCAGTGTTGGCCATGTTGGATTCCTTGGGTTGTGATTTTCCTTCTATTATCTTCTGTAGGGCTGGATTTGTGGCTACGTATTGCTTAAATTTGTTCTTATCCTAGAATGTCTTGTTTTCTCCATTGATAGTGAATGATAGCTTGGCTGGGTATAGTAGTTTGGGTTTGCATCCATGGTCTCTTAGCTTCTGCAGAACCTCTATCCAGGACCTTCTGGCTTTCATGGTTTCCATAGAGAAGTCATGTGTAAGTCTGATCGGTTTACCTTTATAAGTTACTTGGCCTTTTTCCTTTGCAGCTCTTAATATTCTTTCTTTAACCTGTATATTCTGTGTTTTGATTATTATATGGCGAGGGGATGTTTTTCTTTGATCCAATCTGTTTGGTGTTCTGTATGCTTCTTGAATATTCAAAGGAATATCTTTCTTTATGTTGGGGAAGTTTTCTTCCATAATTTTGTTAAAAATATTTTCTGGGCCTTTGAGCTGTGACTCTTCTCCTTCTTCTATCCCAATTATTCTTATGTTTGGTCTTTTTATTGTGTCCCATATTTCCTGCATGTTTTGTGATGAAAATTTGTTGGCTTTGCTGTTTTATTTGATCAGTGTGTTTATTTTCTCTATGGTGTCCTCAGAATCTGAAATTCTTTCTTCTATTTCTTTTATTCTATTGATTATGCTTGTTTCTGTAGGCTCTGCTTGTTGATCTGGATTTTCCATATCCAGCTGGTGTTCAGCTTGTGTTTTCTTCCTTGCTTCCCTTTCAGTTTTCAATTCTTGAACTGTTTCCATTACCTGTTTGATCGTTTTTTCTTGGTTTCCCAGGGTATCCTGTACCTGTTTGATTGTTCTTTCTTGGTTTCCCAGGGTATCATGTACATATTTTCTCATTTCTTCAAACTTTTGGTTATACTTCTCATCCAATTCTATAAGGGCATTTTTCACATGATGTTTAATGGACTCTATTGCTTTCATAAAGTCAATTTTTCCCACTTCTTCCGTATTAGGGTGTTCAAGTCCATCTGTTGTAAGATCATTGTGTTCTGGTGTTTTCATGTTGTTTTTCAGATTATTGGGCGAATTCTTGCCTTGGCGCCTGCCCATCTCTTCCTATCGAGGCTATCTAATGGGTCTTTTGAAACCGGATCAGCTTTCCCTGTTGGCTAGGGACTCCTCTTACAAAATGCTGTTGCTCTGATTCCTGGCTCCTGCCAGGGGCCAAGTTCCCTCTCGCCCCTCAGAAGGGACTTCAGGAACAGGACCTGGCTCCTTCCTTGCTAGGGATCTCGCCAACCAAAGGCCTACCTCTTTGCTTTAATTGTAGTGGGGTGATCTGCTCCCGGTCCCTGCTGTCTGCCGGGCCTGAGCCGGTGCTCCGCTGCCCCGCCTGGGCCTGCTTGCACCGGTTGGTGCTCTGCAGCCCCACCTCTTTGATTTAATTGTCCTGGGGCGATCTGTTGAGCACTGGTCTGTCTGCCTGCTCTGCCTGCGCTGTCCAGCTGTCCAGCCGCCCTCTGCTTCGGTTGCTCCTCTGCCGTGATTTTTTTTTTTAATTGCTAAAATTCAACTCCTTTAGGAATGCTCAAGGTCTCCAACTTCCAGGGTGATGGTGGTGGGGGTGTGTGTGGAGTGTGCGTGGTGTGTGTGTTTGGGACAGGAAGGCAAGTGTGTGGGTAGCCTCAAGAGTGGTTTTTAAAAGGGAGAGGAGAGAGAGACAGAAAGAAAATGCAACCAACCCCCCAGCAGGGGCTAAGACACTAAACAATGCTTTTTTGTTTGTTTTTCAAGGCAGGGTTTCTCTACATAAAAGCTCTGTCCTGGAACTCACTCTGCAGACCTTGTCAGCCTCGAACTCACTGAGATCTCCCTGCCCCTGCCTCCCGAGTGCAGGAATTAAAGGTGTGCACTACCACTGCCCAGTTTAGACAACGTTTTTTAAAGGAAGAACTCTAAACTCTGATGCAACTGCCAGTGATTATGACTATCTGCCTGGCTCAAGGCAATGAGGACTACTGTTCTTAGGGCTTACATTCACAAAAACAAACAGCCTCCCAGAGTTCTTCCACCTGAGGAGTCTCACACAAGCTTATCAGGACGCCTAGAAGCCAAACACTGCTCTCCGGACCGGAAGTCACGGGCACGAGTAATAATAATACTATCCCAGAACCCGAGCTCTCAAATCGCAGTAGCCAGTCCTGGCATAAATAGTTAGAGAGACCCAAGCAGCCGCAGTCCCGGCCGCCTGCCTCACAGCAGCAGCAGCAGCCGCCCCTGGGTTCCAGTCTTGACTATTACTTTTGAGTCTGGTTGTCTTCTGGGAAGCATCAGCATCCTCATGTGATAGCAGGTGACGACAGTGGCATCTAAGCCATAGACTTTCTTTTACTTAAGGTAAGGCTAAATAGAGTGCACTCCATGGGGCAGTCAGAACAGGGAGTGATAGACTGGAGAAACTCCATAATAACAGCCTGTACCATCATTAAGACAGAATCTAAACAGGATTTAGAGAGCTCCATCACTGACAGCCAAAAATACAAGCAGATTAAGCAGATTACTCTTCCTAGTTATTACCAGCTGTGGGTCAGTCTAGAACTTCCAGAAGCCAGCCCCCATGTTGTCTGTTTCCTGCTGCAAGTCACTTCTTCCTCGGGTCCAATGAGAATCTCCACAGTAGCTGTTCCCAGGAGCTCAGTGTCCCACTCATCAGTGAGGCGGGGCTGGGGTGGACCGCAGAGCGGATGGCTCAACACTGCTGGGGCACAGAGTCTAGGGTAAGGAAGGACATGGAGCTTGGAAGAATGCACAGCCAGGTGAGACTTAGCCAGAGCCTTTCTCAGTTAGGGGGTGGGGCATTCTAAGGAACATTTTAGAAGAGATTTTAGGCAATCTTTGATGGGTGGTCCTATCTCAAGAGAGCTTGATTATAGCTGATTCTGAATTGGTTGCTTAGTGCATCTCTGCCTCAGTGTCATACGAAAGTAGAAATTAAGAATATGAGCCTCACCAGGGCTTTATGTGTTTTTTATATTTATTTTATTTGGAGGTAGAGCATAAGCACACCCTGCCACATTTGTAGAGGACAGCTTGCAGGAGTTGGTGCTCCCTTCTTCCATGAGGATCCTTGGAGCTTACCCATTGAACCAACTCACTGTATTTCTATTTTGAGTGTGTGTTGAAGGCCAGAGGACAACCAGAGGTGTTACTTCTAATGTGCCATTCACCTATTATTAATATTATTATTATTGTTTGAGACAGGATGCCACTATTGTAGCTCTGACTATCTTGGAACTCACTATGTAGATCAGGCTAGCCTTGAACTTGCAGAGATCTGCCTTTCTTCTGCCTCCAAGTGCTGGGATTGAAGATGTGTGCCACCACACACAGATCATTTTCAAATTTTTTTTTTTTAGGACCAGATCTCTCATCGACTCTCTCAGTGGTCTAGTACCTGTCGAGTAAAGCTGTGCATCCAAACTGTAATGTTCTGTAAGTGTTCATTCTCTCTCTCTCTCTCTCTCTCTCTCTCTCTCTCTCTCTCTCTCTCTCTCTCTCCTCTGTTTCTTTGGGTTTTTCATCTTATCCACCTAATAAGCTACTGGTGAACTAGGAGGCCCAGAAGTTCTCTTCTCTCCATCATTTCAGTTCTATACACACCTTTTGACTCATCCCTGGGAGAAGAGATTGACACACCACTTGCAATAGGCAGAGCATCGTGGAAGACAAAGGGAAGTGTCTGGGTGATCCATCCCCACAGTCAACTTAGAAAGGAGACAGTTTACACATGATAGATTCATGAACAAAGGCCATTTTACTTTGAGAGCAAAATTCTTGGAGCTGGTAGCTGAAGAAAGATGAGTTAGCTGTTCTCAGTATCTGTCCACTTGGCTTCTAGTTCCGTTCTGTGGTTGCCCCTTACAGTGGGCAGGATGTTGTTACCATCATCACCATTGTAATCATAGTCATCATCTGTCACTGTTGCCATGCCATTGTAGAGATTGTTTTATTTAGTTCTCATGGCATCGCAGCAAGGCAAGTACTAGTTTACAGACAGGTAAACTGAGTCACATGTAGAAGTGCATCATGTTATCAAGTTACAAACCTGGTAGATGAGAATTCATGGAAATCTGACTCAAACCTAAATTTCTTTGTATGCCTTTCTTGTCTCTCCCCATTCAGACAGAAAGGCATTAAAGGACTGAGAGAGGGAGGGAGGGAGGGAGGGAGGGACGAAAGGAGAGATAGAAGGAAGGAGGGATGGAGAGAAGCATTTAACATGAAAATCATCTTATCCCTGCCCAAACCAGGAGGATAGACTCTATGTCTGTGTAGACCAAATGCATTTTACATTATGGCTTAGCAAGTACCTGTCTAGCAACACAGCCATAGAACACTCCTTCTATAGAACGTTCTATTGCATAGTGTGACCAGATTTTAATATTTAACTTTTTTCCTTTGAAGGTAAAATAAGCACAAAATACATTGTATAAATTTAGGCAAAAAAAATCTTTCTATCACTCCAGAAAGTCCCCTCAAACCCAGCCCAGTGTCGGTATCCAGCCCCCTCTCCAGAGGCATCTTTTACTTTACTTTTAGTGTGTATGTATATGGCATAGGTATATATCTGTGTATGTGTGCATACGCACATGTGCATGAGTACGCTGAGGCCAGAGGTCAGTGTCATGTGGTTTTCTCACTAGTGGTCCAAGTTAGTTTCTGAGACAGGATCTTCCAGAGAAGTTCTGTTTCACTCATTGGCTAGGTTGGCTGACTAATGAGTTCTAGGGATCTGCCAGTCTCTGTTACTTCCCTGCTCCCTCCTGACACCCCTTCCTCTCCCTTCCCACTCCCACTTCACTGAGTGTACAGCCAGAGGGTACCATCACATTGTGTTGGTTTGAAAGAAAATACCCCTCAAAGGGAGTGATCTTGTTGGAATAGGTAAGATCTTGTTGGAGGAAGTGTGTCACTGTGGAGGCGGGCTTTGAGGTCTCAAGTATGCTCAAGCCACACCCCGTGAGGCAGATTATTTCCTGTTGCCTGTAAGTCAAGATATGAGAACTCTCAGCTCCTTCTCAAGTACCGTGTCTGCCTGCATGCTGTCTTGCTTACTGCCATGACAACAATGGACTAAACCTCTGAACTGTAAGCCGCCACCACAATGAAATGTTTTCCTTTTTAAGAGTTGCCGTGGTCATGGTGGCTCTTCACAGTAATAGAAACCCTAATGAAGACACACCAGTTTTTTGTTTTTTTGGTTGGTTTTTGTTTTATTTGTTTTTCGAGACAGGGTTTCTCTGTAGCTTTGGAGCCTGTCCTGAAACTAGCTCTTGTAGACCAGGATGGTCTCGAACTCACAAAAATCCTCCTGCCTCTGCCTCCCGAGTGCTGGGATTAAAGGCATGCACGACCACTGCCCAGCCACACACCAGTGTTTATTCAGGTGCTGGAGTTCTGAACTCAGGTCCTCACCCTATACAACAGGCACTTTACTGATGACCCTGTCTCTTCAAGCCCCCTTAATTCTAAAATCTTAAAATTAGTTTTGAGCACTTAGGAAGGACTTTGAATAGCATCACCAAGCTCTCCTGAAAGCAGGCACCCTTTTTTTATTTTTGTCAGGAGTACAAGAAAGTCTTATTTTGTCTCCTCTCAGCTCACTGATAGTCACATGTCCAGTGAGTGACACTTCTAACCCTGAACATGTAGGGAAGGTGGGCCTTTGGGGTCAACCCACTTCCATCTCCCTTCGCTTAGATTCGACTCTTTATGCTTCAGCTGAATGTACTTCTGATGTGTCCTTTTCTCAGCTTGTCTGCTCAGTGCTCTCAAGACAGGCTTTCTTCCACCCATTGTAGTAGGGCTGAGTGAGTGAGGGTGGTCAAGGAGCGCAGAGGCTGCTCCCTCTAAGGACTATTCCCGAGACAGCACCTAAAGCCCTGCCATCAGCTTTACTATAGAAAATCCTCGAGGCCATCAACTTAGAAAAGGCTTGCTTGGCTCACGTCTTTGGGTGGCCTAGTCCGTGATGTGTGATGGTTTGGCTCTGCTGCTTTGGACCTGTGGGGAGACAGCTCATCATGGTGGAAACTGATCACTTCATCAACTACAAAGCAAAAGAGAGGAAGAGGAGGGGACTTGGCTCTGCTCCCAATAACCTGAAGATATCTACATCACTTATCAATAGTGCCACACTGGTAACTAAGTCTTCACTACATTTGTCTTTGTAGACATTCGGGATCCGATCAATAGCACAGACCTACCTGATGGGTTGCTGATAACCCTGATGTTACAGTGCACTACAGAAGATTCAGATCAAGCCAGAACAGCAAATCAAGAGACTGTGGGCTTCTTTTTACTTAAAATTCTGAAAAGGGTGGGGTTAGAGAGATGTCTTAGGCAGTAAAGTATATGCTACACAAGCTTAAGCACCTGAGTTTGGAACCCTGGCACCCATATCAAAACAGGGCGTGGCCATGCACATCTGTAACCCATCACTAAGGAGGCAAGGGGCAGGCAGATCCCCAGAGCTCCCTGATCAGTCAATGGAGTCAATCGATGAGCTCTGGCTTTGAGGAGAAACCCTGTTTCAAAAGATAAGATAGAACGTGATAATGGAAAACACTTGATGTCAAGATCTGCCCTTCACCTGCACACACACACTCACACACACAAACACACACATGCACACACAGACACACACAACTCTCAACACACAAATGCATGCACACACATGCACTGTCCCCCCCACACACACACACAAAAAAAACATTGTGGAAAGGTATACCCAGTCACTTTCTAGTATTTGCTTCAGTAAGTTAAGAAAAGGTTCAAGCACAAAAGGTGAAGTACAACTTTGTAGCTGGACCAGAAAATTGCCAGGTATCCAAAGTCTATCATAGACAGCCTTTCCCCTTGCCTGTCATCTGCAGGAGCAGCCAGAGAAGACATCCCTGTGCTGAGAGCCTAGAAGACAGGGATTGTGACTGCAGTGACTCTCTGACTTGGTGACAGTGGCCTTAGACAGGGGTCTCTGCCTCCACAGTGGTCAGCAGTGGTTCCGGGGAAGCAAGAAGGGTGGTTGTTTGATTAAACAGGATTCAGTAGCTGGCGCTGGTTCGGAATTTGATAGTCTGACCCACAGTAGTTTATTTTAGGTATATTTAAGCACAGCAATTTTTTTCCTGATGAAAATTAACTTAATCCCGTGTGCACAATTAAAATTATAATATGACTGCATTGGAATTCTTTGTAAAGTACATATGACATCTTTCTTAAGACAGGTTCTATAAATTGATAAGCTCATGATAGGGATCTGAAGGAGGACTTGGTGTGATCTCTGGTCTTGGCCATACATATAGTGCTAAAGTCACCAGGCTATTAATGACTTTAGCTCTCAGCCTTCTGAGCAGATAACAGGTTTGCATCCCTTCTTTTGAAGGAACAGCCTTGTGTGTTTAACATTTTGGCTCCCCTAGTGCTTATCTGTGAGCACAAGGACGGCTGTGCCTCCCACAGCCTTAACTGCTTTCAAGTGAGTGAGGGAAGAGTCCTGCCCAGATGGAGGTGGGGGCAGCAGACAAGGATAAATGTCATAGCTTAAGTCTGGAGACATCCTGAGCCATCAAAAAGGATGGAACACGGCTTCAATGCCCAGTGGGATAAGCCTCATCTGCAAATCCTGGAGTCTACTGTGCCCCCTGCCTGGAGTTTGCTCACATTAATGTGCATTGATTGGATTGGCAGATGGTCAGAATGAAAGCAAAAGACACAGGGCAGCTGAGGACTCTGCAGCCAGGAAGGAGGAGTCCCAGCGGGGTGCAGCTGGGAGAGAGACTCCAAGGGCTGCTAGGGATGGTAGGTAGGATCTCTGAGGTTGACTGGAAAGAAAGAGGTGAAATGGGGCAGGGTCTAAAGAGTCACCTGGTGCCGGAGGACTGCAGACACTTTAGAAAATGCAAGTTAATTGTTCGCAAGGCCAGAAAGTGATGGGCATTCTTCTCATGAGTCAGATGGACGCCAGGGAGCCCTTGCGGGTGTGGCATGTAGCAGAGAAAAGCGGGGCCTAGCCCTGAACTCCGACATACTTCTATACCAGAGCCTATACTTGATATTTTTATGTCAACTTGATATAGGCTAGAGTCATTTGGAAAGAAGGAACTTCAATTAAAAAGTCCCCCCCTCCACATACCAGATCAGCCCGTGGCATAATTTTCTTGATAAAACAGGAGGGCCCAGCTCACTGTGGGGAATGCCACCTCTTAGTTAGTAGTCCTGGGTGCCATAAGAAAGCAGGCTGAGCTAACCATGCAGAGCAAGTCAGTAAGCAGCACCCCTCCATGGCTTCTGCTTCAGCTCCAGCCTCTGGGATCCTGTCTTGAGTTCCTTTCCTGAATGGTAGACCTACACACTAGAAGAAAAGTGAAGTTAACTACCCCTCTCGACTTGGTTTTGATTAGGGTGTTAGAAACCTCTATTAAGGCTCACATAGAAAATCAGTGCTTTGAATAAAAATGGCCCCCATAGGTCCATAGGGAGTCACACTATCAGGAGGTGTGGCTTTGTTGGAGGAGGAGGAGGTGTGTCACTAGGGGGTCGGATTTGAAGCCAGGCCCTGTGGCTCACGTGCTCTTCCTGCAGCCTGCAGATTCAAATGCAGAACTCTCAGCTACCTCTCCAAACTATCATTCTTGAACTAGGTTGGGAGGAGCATTAGAGCTGCTCAAGACCCTAGCAGTCCTCAAACCAGAGGTCATGCTGTGTAGCTGGAGAAACTACAGGCTGCAGGGTGATGAGGGTCTAAAGAGCAAGTTGTCTAATGGCAACTTGGCGTGGTGTGCTGGTTAATCTTTCCTGGCTTGATATACCAGGGAAGATGGACAATCACCTGAGGAGCTGCCTTTATCAGATTGGCCTGTGGCCGTGTCTGTGAGGCATTTCCTTAATTGCCAACTGATAGAGGAGGGCCCAGCCCACTGTGGACTGTACTGTCTCTTGGCAGGTGGGCTTGGGGTGTCTGAGAACCACAGCTGAGCAAGCCAATCAGCAGCACTGCTCCTCCACGCTCGAGTTCCTAGGATGGCTTTTCTTGATGGCAGTTTGTGATGTGTAAGATGAAAAGAACCTCCCCACAAGTAGCTTTTGGTCATGGAATTTATCATAGAAACAGAGAAAACAAATCAGAACCCACGGTTTTCACACATGGACTCACACAGGAAGGGGCCGTGCACCTCTCTGCTCATTCCCAGCTGTACTAATGGTCTTAGGGTAGTCTTACTTGGAAAAGATCCCTCATGCAGAGGGATTTATTTCTTTTTTTTTCCTTTTTTAAATCGATTTTATTGAGCTATACGTTTTCCTATGCTCCCCTCCCCGCCTCTCCCTTCCCCTTCTGCCCTCTCCCATGGAGAGTAACCCTAACATCCACAATTCCCAAAAACAATTTGGAGCACTGAAGCCACAGTAAGGCAGTTTCAGCTGCTGTGGATTGGGAAGATTCACTGCTGAGAAAGGATCTTCCAAATAATGCTTCCTGAGACCATTAGAAGAGTTGGGAATGGCCCGAGGGGTAAGCACCCTCTCCTCCTGTGACCCATTAACTGCTGTGTGGTTACCATCCCTATTCACCAGTGGGCCCCAGTGTGTCCTTCACGCTGTAGTTCCTTACCCCATCTGGCTGTGAAATAGGACTTTTGATTGGGTTGCACGGCTGCCAGCATTTGCAGCTCTAACATATTTTACCCAGCTTGACCCAGGGAGTCTCCCCTTCGCGATGAAGGCATGAACCTTCATCTGATGTCACGGGTGAGTTAGTGCATGGTGCCACCATCCGCTTCTTCCACTCAGAGCTCCTGCTTGCCGAGCAGGAAAAGCCTGCTTCCCTGTTGAGCTAGGCCATCAAACCCCGTCAAACTTCCTCAAGTCTTTCTGTTTACCCCACTTTCCTCGCTTCAGTCTTGCCCCATTGGGAGCCTCACGGAGGATAACTGTCAGTTTGAAAAATAGGATTCCATTAAAGGCTTCCCACCAGATGTGTTTCTAGGATGGGATTCCTTTTTAAACTGAAGATTGCTTTCTGTCTGCACAGCTTGACCCCTTTCTAGCCTTTAAAAGTTATTTTTAGTCTTTGTGTATGTGTGTTTTTGCCTGCATGTGTGTACGTGTAACAATGCATGCCTGTGAAAGTCAGGAAAGGACACCAGATACTCTGGAATCAGAGTCCTGAGTCGTGAACCACCATGTGGGTGCTGGGAATAGCAATCCTAAGTCCCCTGTAAGAGCTGCAAGTACTTGTATAACCGTGCAAGAATCTCTCCACCCTCCTTTCCCTTCCCATCCCTTCCCATTCTTTTATAGAAAAGAAAGTTTACAATACACACCCTTGTATCTTGTTTCTTTCACTTTGTCATGAGGAGGTTCACCCCCACCACCCATCAGCATTCCATTTGTTTCTATGGCCAAAGGGTTTGATATGTCTGGGAGTTTCATTTGTTCATTGACATTTTGATAGCTTCCTGATTGTGGAATGACACTGTTGTTTGTATTTGTGCTCATATATGAGAAATTTGTGTTTTCATTTCTTTGGGATATGTACCCAGGAATGGAATTGCTAAGTCATAGAGTAATTTGGTGTTTAACTTAAAACAAATAAACCTCAGAACTTTGGGAAATCTTCTTCACAGCACTTGCACACACCATTCCATTGCAGAAGGTTTCAATTTCTCCCCTTCCTTGTGACACTTCTTCATCCATCTTGTTACCTACTCATCCCACTGTCTGGGAAGTCAGGACTTCTTGTGGATTTGATTTGCATTTCCCCAGTAGCAACTTGGTCTTCTCTCCAACTCTCTTAATCCCCAGTCTCTGCTTTATCCACCCATGGAAGGACAGAAACGAAGAACTCTAGTCTGGAGGAAATAAATTGTCCAGTCTTACCTCCTGACCAAAGGGAAAAAATCTTTCTCAGGTTCATAGTGTGAGCATTACATTTAATGTAATTTAATTTAGATGATACAAAGCATCGTGGCCCAAATAGACTTAGAAAGGCAGAGAGGATGTCATAGAAATTTGGACCCAGCTCATTTAAGATACAGCAGTGAAAATGAAGCAAAAAACGATGTTCCAGTATCCCTACCCTTGCCTAAACATTCCAATGATTTGAATAGTACTTGATCTTATATATGCTATGGTTTTTTCCATGGGTTTCTACTTACGGTAAAGTTTAATTTGTAAATCAGACATAGTAAAAGAAAATTAACAACAATATCTAATAATAGAAAGTGATGATGATACCATGAAATCATATGTGAACATACATGGTCCCTCATCTCTCTTAGAGTATCTTTGTATACAGTACTTGCCCCTGTTCCCTATCTTGGGATAATGTAAGGTGAGCAGAAGTTTATACAATGTGATGGAGGTGAATGATGTGTGCACTCTGACACAGTACTCGGCTGCTACAGAGGGGTCGCTAGAACAGAAGCACTGCTATACCAGGACAGTCGATCTGAAAACTGGGCTCCTACGTGAGTAATGGAGGTGTAGTAAACATAGCAAGAAAAAGTTAAGGGATCATGCGGGTCTTGAGCAGGATAGAGCTGGATGGCAGACAATCCCATCATGTCACTTAGAACAACACACAACTTAAAACCTGTGAATTATTTATTTCTGGAATTTTCTATTTATTATTTCCAGACTGCAGTTGACTACTGGTAGTCAAGGGAAGAATAGGAACCATGGAAAGCAACGTTTCAAGTAAGGAGGACTCACATTATCCATGGAGGGTGCATGTTTACACTGCTGATGATGTCAATAAGCATCACGTCATGATGTCGATGATGTAAACAAGTACATTGATCCTGAAGGGCTCATCCTCCCACTTCCCTTTTCTTCTATTCCTGAGAGGCTGATGTACAGCCAGCTCTGGTTGGCTTGGTGTGGTCTCTCAGTGTAGTTACGGCAAAATCAGCACTGAGTCTAAGGCTATTCTGGGTAATTGTAAATCACACAACAATTGCATTTCATTACTTTACAGGCAAAACATGTCAATTTTAGTCCTAGAGAGCAAGTAACATTTTTTAATCTTTAAATCCTTAGTGCTTGGATTATAGGTAAATGTTTGTTGGAGGTCCACAGACATGCATGCACACATTCATCTACATATACATCTATAAATAAAGCATCCATATATCCTGACACCCATGCATCTATCTAGCCATCTTTCTATTCATCCACCAGGCAAATATTTAACCATCCATCCATGCATCCATCCATCCATCCATCCATCACCCATACACCTATTTATCCATGCATTCATCCATCTAAGCATCCACACACACACACACACACACACACACATCATCATCATCATCATCATCATCATCATCCATTTTCACGTGTCTTTTTTGGAAAGCTAGAATGTGAAGCCAGGTAAAAACTGTAGCACTCATGTGCCCGGTCACTATGTCACAGGTCCCATCTATGTGAATTTTGCATAAGTTGATGCTTTGTGCTCGAAGGTGGGCTGGCACAAAATTTATTCCAAAGGTCTATTGTGCTAGTGTGAGCCTGAGATATCAGGTTTGGCAACAAGCTAGCCAAACCATCAGAGTAAAGACAAGAAAGGTCTTTGGGGACTCACTAGGTTGTCTTCATTCTGTGTGAACCATTACTTTATTCCCTTGAACTTAGGTCCCTCCTTCAGCCCTCTTGCTACCTTCCTCCTAAGAGACTTTGTGTCCATACCCATTGTTGCAGTACCGAACAGCTATGTGACTGCTTGGAGGCTTTTAAAGACAGAAGCCAGAAGAACTTCTGGGAGTCAGGAGCCAGGACACCATGGAAGGTGTAATTTGTCTTGTAAGAGTTAATATATTGGATGTACTGTCTTTGATGTGGGAATGTTGAGAGGTGGCTGGACCTTTAAGGAGCAAGGCTTCACCCGGCAGTGATAGTGCTTGCCTTTAATCCTAGAACTAGGGAGGCAGAGGTAAACAGATCTCTGTGAGTTCAGGGCTAGCCTGGTTTACAGAGCTAGTCCAGGACAACCAGGGCTGTTACACAGAGAAATCCTGTCTCAAAAAACCAAAAAAAAATCTTTAAATTGTTTTTTTAAAGGAATAAAGTCTAGAGGGAACTCACTGATTCCCCCTTCCCACCCATTGATATTGCTCATTCTCCAATGGGCCACTGCCCATGAGATGACACCCACTATGAGGGTTTCATGGTGCTATGCTCTTGAACACTCAGAACTGTAAGTGAAGTAAGTCTTTTTTTTTTTTAAAAAAAAAACAAAGTACCCATCCCAGATATATTGCAATAGAAGCAGAAAAGTTACTATTATGCAAAAACCCTTAGTATTAAGCTCCTAGACCAGTAAAGCTTTCAACTAAGCTGCAAAAGGAGAGTTGGTTTGACTTATTTATGGTTGTCACTATCACCTAAGCTAGGGAGGTACGTGCAGTGACTCTCCAGGATATATTGGATATATTTGCTGAATTATAAGTAGATCCATCTAGTCCTTTCATTTACAAAAATGGTTAACATTTTTATTCTTAATTATGTATATGTTTGTGTGGTGGTTTGAATAAAATGGCTCTCATAGGCCCATAGGGAGTGGTACTATTAGGAGGCCTGGCCTTGTATTATTAGGTGTGGCCTTGTTGGAGGAGCTAAAAACTGGAGGTGGGAGTGGGCTTTGGGGTTGCAGAAGCTCAAGCCAGGCCTAGTGGTTTACTGTGTCTTCCTGCTGCCTTTAGATCCCGATGTAGAGCTCTCAGCTACCTCTCCCGTACCGTGGCTGCCTGCTTGTTGCCCTGCTTCCCACCATGACAATAATGGACTAAAACTCTGAACTGTAAGCCACCCCCAGTTAAATGTTTTCCTTTATAAGAGTTGCCATGGTCATCGTGTTTTTTCACAGCAATAAAACCCGAACTAATACAGTTTGGGTGTCTCTGTGTGTATCCACCTGGACGTGCAGGTGCTGCTAGGGACTAGAAGAAGGCATTTGATTTTCTGGGGCTGGAGTTACAGATCATTATTTGGGTGCTAGAACTTGAACTCAAGTCTTCTGCAAGAGTAGTGCATACTCTTAACTCCAAAGTCTTCTTTCTGGTTCTTTGCACTTTGCAGCAAGGAACCAATAAGGCTCAGCAAGGGAAAATAACTTGGACTAAGCTATTATTTATAACCAACAAATGTGAGAGCCAGGGAACCAGACCAGGCCTCTGCTGTGAACGTTAGAGTTGGGGTTCTTTCTGTGGCATCAGGTGGCAGGTATCCGTGGGATGCCTCTCCTGAGGAGGAGAGCCATGCACCAAATCCCTGCCCTCCATTGGCCCCGAGCTCCAGGTACATCAGCTAATTATTAACCCAAAACATCAGCTAATTATTATAGCTGAGAGGCAGAGAGGAGCCGGCTAACCTTTACAGTGTGAAATGCTTCCACGAGAGGAGGGGAAGCGAAGGAGGGGATGACGATAATAATAGTAAGGCTTATGATTTATTGAAGACCACCAGCTAGCCAGACACTGCAAGCCAGCCTCTTTGCATTTGCTGTTTTTGATTATTCAGCTCTCTCATTATATATTAGTCACTATGGCCAAATGGTTCTGGATGTTACTTTAACCAACCAAAGCAATCAATCAATCACTTACTCAATCAATCAATCAAAACTTTCTATATATAATGAAACAAAACTCTGGGATGGGCCAGATACCTTAGACTTTAATATTTGCCCTCAGATTTTTTTACATGGGACAGAAAATCCCAGTGCAGTCTGTTATAATCACTGGAAATGTGTGCTCTCTTTTATGTTGTATGGAATCATCCCGGGAGAGAGTAGGGGACTGCATTAGAGGGGGTGTGGCCATGTGCCTCCATCCCAGGCAAGTGACTTTGAGCATAGATGATAAACAGCACTGCCATACCTGACCCATTGGGACTTCCCATTACCACTTTTTCATGGTGCCTGGGGCAGGGTTGCGTGAGCCTGGCCTCTGATATAGAGATGAGAACTGTCTTGTTTTAGACTGTTAATTCAACCTTTTTATTTAGAAATTAAAACATAGCCCTTTTGAATTTATATTCTATATACTTTTTAAAAAAGATTTGTATATTTACCATTTTTATGTGTATGTATGTGTCCTTGCATGAGTTTATGTACACCATGAGAATGCCCACAGAAGCCGGAAGAGGACATCTAATCCCCTAGCATTGGAGTTACAGGCAATTGTGAGCAGCTGTGTGGGTGCTGGCAACTGAACTAGGGTCCTCTGCAAGAGCAGTAAGCCCTGCTAACTACTCTTAACCACTGAGCCTTCTTTCCAGTCCCATTGGATTTATATTCTAGATATATTTAGTATTTGTTTTAGACACTGTCTATATTATTATTAGTTTTACCTATCAGCTAACTTTTAAAAACATGATCAACATTTTAGTGATTTGTGAATTTTATGATATATTTTGAAAGAAACATTATCTGAAGATTATTTCAAAAAGCGTTATGTGGAACTCTTTTTCATGGTGCTATGTATTGACAAACACTGAGCCTTAAGCATGCTAGACAAGAACTCTAGCACTGAGCTGCATCCCCATCCCTTCTTCTAGGTAGTTGGTTTTATTAGTGTGTGTGTGTATGTATGTGTGTGTGTGTTTGCACTACATGTGTGTGGGTACCCATCAAGGCCAGACGAAGGCATCTGATCTCTTGGAGCCAGAGTGACAGGTGGTTCTAAGGCACCAAACTTGGGCACTAGGAGCCAAACTTAAGTCTTCTGCAGGAGCAGGAGCCACTCTTAACTACCTAGCCATTTGCCAGGGCCAAGAACTTAAAATAATGTATGGTTTACATTTAAAACATTAGTCCATCAGGAACTTACTTTGATGTAACTTGTGAAGTTGGCTTTCAACTTAGTCCCTTATGACATTCCAATTGCACATACTGGATGATCTTTTAAAATGACTGGTTTGAGCCACACCTGTATAGCAGATAAACTTCAGTGTGTATATAGGCTTGCCTCTGGACTCTGATCTGCTCCATGACTGTTGGTCTATAAGGCACCAATGTGTTTTAATTATTCTAAGTTTAGGACAAATACATTTGGAAATCTGAAAGGACTCCACTCTATTTTTCTACATAATCTTCCAAGCTATTTTCACTTGCCTGTTTCTTTTTCCCCAGATAAACTACAGAATAAGCTGTTTAGTCAAAGGAATTGTGCTGATAGTTCGGTCAGAATTTCTTTGAATGAGAACTTAAAATTTCTACAACATTGAGACTTTGTATTCAGGAGTATGTATTTTTTTAAACCTACTTAAGCATTATTGAAATTTCTAAGCAGAGGCTTAACATTGCTGTCTTTTTAGAGAGATCTTGCACTGTACTTGTAAATTTATTCTTATATTTTTTTTAAAAAAATCCTTTTTATTCTTACTACAAATGACATTTTTTCTTTCCGGATATTCTCTTAATCTTCTGTGGTTTGTATAAGAAGCTATTCAAATGAATTTTCCTTTTGCTCCTAAAGTTTTTTGGGCTTATAATTAAATCATAGCAAATCAGATTAAATCTGCTTCCTTTTTTAAATACACTTTCCTCTCATTTCTCCCTGTCTAATTGCATTGGCTTGTGCTTCCAGAACAATGCTGACAGTGATGCTGGTTGTTGTCAAGCCCTTTCAGTGAAGGAGGGAGTGTGTTACAGGAGGCCTGTGGGGAAAGGCTGTGACCCTAGCCTGGAAGGTCTTTCCTGGCAGCTGGACAGAAGGCTCAACAATTAAGAGCACTTGTAGAGGACCTGGGTTGGGCTGCCAGAACCAACAAGTTGATCCACAACCACCTGTAACTCTAGTTCCAGCGGATCTGATACTCTCTTCTAGCCTTTGTGGGCATTGCATGCGTGTGATATATGACTATCCTTTCAAGTACATACACATAAAATAAATACACAAATTAATCTTTTATATAAATTTAGTTTTATGTATATGATT
Organism: Microtus agrestis; assembly: GCA_902806775.1. Classification (NCBI taxonomy): domain Eukaryota; kingdom Metazoa; phylum Chordata; class Mammalia; order Rodentia; family Cricetidae; genus Microtus; species Microtus agrestis. Next base: position 60,171 of record CADCXT010002244.1, read on the forward strand.
TTGCCTGCATGTATGTAGAGTACCATGTATATAAAGTGCCAGCAGAAGACAAGTTATCAGACACCCAAGAGCTGGCTTTACATACAGTTGTGAGCTCCCATGTAAGTGCTGGAATTGAACCTGGGTCCTCCTGAAGAGCAGCCAGTGTTCTTAACCTCTGAGGCATCCCTTTAGCAAACAAATATTTCTTTTAAAAAAGGTTTTCCTTGCACCCTTGCCCTGTCTCACACACAGTCTGTGACCCTCACTTACACCTGTGTCCCTAAGCACTGCATCCAGGAGCCCAACAACTGCAGGTTAAAAATGTCCTAAAACGTTGTTCCTGTACTGAATGCAGACATTGTCTTGTCCTTTCATTTTTATAGCATTTATGTTTCTAGGCACCATAGAGTATCTAGACATGACTTCAAGCATACACATTCTGTGCCTACACACTCCACCATGTTATAGGAAACTTCAACACTCAAGGTTTCGATGTTCATAGAAAGTCCTGGAACACTGGGAGGCCCCCTTCCATGAGCACTGAGGAAGGCCAGATTTTCTTCCTCATTATATTAATTACAGTAATTAACATCCACTTTCCTGACAGGGATTATGGGAGCCCAGCCCTCTCCCTCTGCTGTTTCTCTCAGTCTATACTTGACCTGTCATACAGGACAGAAACACACCCCTTGTCAAGTCACTGAGAGATCTCCTCAGACTACGTCATTTGGAAGGATGCTCTTTGCAATACCTGTCCATCATCTTTCACAATGCCCCCTGTCGCCCTGTCGAAGACTGTTTCCTGTTGGCTCAGGTGCTTCACCCTTTCATCCAAGCCCCTGCAAACGTGTCTGTCCCCATTGTCACTTTGCACATATGGAAGAGGAAGTCCAGAGAGGCTAAGAAACTGACTCAGCTCATGAATGGCAGAGTTGGATTGCATCACCAGCTTCTGGTTCTTTCCACTGGGCTGGGCTGCTTCTTATGTGACTGTCCCTTAGAGGGCAGCAGCTGTGAGGACTTGTCACTTTGATAATGGACCATGACTTTCTTCAGAGCTGCTGGCTGAGGGGCAAGAGGGAGTGAGTGAGAGATGTCTTGTCCTCAGAAGGTGCTCTCGACTTAGCCCTAGCCCATAAAAGGTAGATTTGCGTGAAAACTGGCAAGGCAGGAAGGGCTTTGGGTGGCAAGGTGGGGGTGTGACAAAGATAGAACATGCAGCAAGCAACCTGGACTTCCTTAGTGTATTACCCGCACTGCAGACCTCACTGCTAGGGCCAGAGCCTCTGGAAACATTGATACAGATTTGGTGACATTGTAGAATGACTCAGACCTGGCACACAGCCCACTGGATGCTTGGTAGCCCTCCCTGCACACACAACAGAGGGATGTTCCAAGAGAGATTAAGGAACACCCAACCTATCTCTCCAGGTATAAATGTTCTCAATAGAGACATAATAGCAGCTACTGTGTACCTGGCCCCCACACTCTCTAGAGTATGTCAAGAGTCAGCTCTGGGGACCTTTAGAAATGAAGCCTTGGAGATGCATGGGATTACAAGGTCCATTCTGCTTACTAATGTCAGGATCTGGGATTCCAATCTAGGGACTGTGATGCTCATGGTCTCCATGGTTAAATGCGACAGAGAGCAAGTCCAGGGTAGCATCCTGGATTCCAACAGGACAAAAGGAGGGGAGGCTACCTCCCAGGTTAATTGAAAAAGGTGTTAGGAAAGGCACCAGGGAGGCGACTGGCTCACCAAGGAGAGGGTAAACAGTTTGGTCTGGAAGTAAGGAGAGATGAGCAGGATTAACCCAGGCTCTGCATTAAGGTTAGCTTCTGAGTCAGCAACACCAAAGACCAGGCTCCCTGAAGGGTGGGTGACCTTGGTAAATGATGATGCCGATAAAATTTAACTAAGAAGTCACTAGCCACTCAGGGCCAGGCTGAATTCTGATCTCACAGAGAGTGTTTACCCTGTACTCTTATTCCCCAGCCTACTTCTGTTAGACCCTGTCAAGCTCGTGCCCCATCCGCCACCCCTTGTGTGCCCTAGGGAGTTTATGTGTCCTTAGACACTCCCAGAGCCTGCCAAGCTGTCTGTGAAGAACTCATTAGTGTGGACATCCAACAGGAGGGTCCCCCAGCATCGCTGAAAAGCTGCAGGTTCAGGAAGATACTGAGTGAGTCTTGCTAGTGACTTCGAATTTCCTAGGTCCTGGTATAAGACCATAGCACATCGCTAATTCCTCTGGAGAGAGAGAGCTAAATGGAACGGCCGCCCTGCATCACAGCCCTCTGCTGCAGACTTTAATCAGACTGGAAAGCCGTCCAGGGCTCTGGCTTTCCAAAGGGCTGGCTGCCTCCCTTTCCCATCTCCATCAATAGCTCCTTAACACGCAAGCCAATATCCTGGTGAATGTCGCTTTGAAAATGAAGCTGTTGTCCCCTGCCTGGCCCTAATCCCTCTCAGTCTCCTGCTCAGAGCTGACCCTGCACTGACCCCCTGTGGCTAGGTCTGAAAATGACTTGGCTGGAAAGTAGCAACTCAAACCCACCCAGGGATGAAAGGGCCTGAATGTGAGACTGCTGCCCTTGAAGATCCGGATCCTTTTAAACTAGGTGCCAAGTGAGCTGTCAATACGCACCTGTGTGCGGGCTGGAGAAGGTGAAAACCCAGTCAGGGATCATCATGACAGGAGCTGGTGATGCTGCAGATTATAGAGTAACAGTGGGAGTCAGCTCCCTCAAGTTTCCTGAGGGGAAGGGTGCCAGAACTCCCCGACCCCAGTCCTTTACCTTCCATTGTGTGTGTGCTGGCCCATGAAGGCACACGTGTAAACTAGAGGCTGACATCAGGGTGACCCTCTCTCATTGCCGGGGTCTTTTCTTTTCAGCTAGAGTTGCTGGTCAGGAGCCCCAGGGCCCATCTGTCTCCTTACTCCAACAGTTGGATTCCAGAGCAGCACGATGTGCCTGGCTTTTTATGTGAGCACTGTTGATCTGAACTCAGGTGCTCACATTTGCTCATTGGGCGTTTATCTACTGAGCCACCTCCTGGATCTGTCCCAAAGAAAAAGAATCCCACATAAGTGTCATGTGTAAGCACACCCCGCACATATGGACCAACCTCTCCTTTCCCTGGTCAATGCCCTTCTACTTCTACTTCTGAGACAAATGATGACCATGTGAGGCTCTGTTTGCTGAGCAGTTTATCCAAAGGGACAGGGTTCCAACAGATGGCCACAGCCCTTGACCTGACCTTTAAAAGTACTAGTCAGTGCTGCCACCTTACACTTGCTTGAGGAACCAAAAATAGTGCCTCTCTTGTCACCCAGAGAGTTTACACCATCTCCAGGACCATCCCTAGCTCTCCCCTGCTTTGCAGTCTCCCCTCTTCGCTTTGTGCACTTGGGTTTTCTTTCTTCTTCCTCTCCCCTCTCCTTCTCCCTTCCTCTTCCATCCCACCACCCTCATCTTTTTTCTGGCTCTTCTCTCCTGTTTCCCCTTTTGCATTAGTTAATATTTTTGTTGTTGTTGCAACCAAATACCAGACAAGAAGCGGTCAAGGGAGGAGAGCTTTGCTTTGGCTCACAGTTCAGGGGACATGTTCCTTGGTGCTCACAGTGTGGCAGCAGGACCTCTCACATCCTGAGCAGAGCGAGAAGCAGAGAGAGATGAACGCTGGTGCTCAGCTGCTATTCCCTTCTTCTTCAGTCTAGAGACTGGTTCTGCTCACAGTCAAAATGGCTCCTTCCTCCTTAGAAAATTCTCCTCCAAACACCATCACAGCCATGCTCAGAGTGTCTCCTTGGTGATTCCCAACCCAGTCAAGTCAACAATAAAATCAGTCACCACCCTACCCACCCCTTCTCTCTTCATTCGTTCTCTTCCTTCTGATCTCCTTTCCCCTCTTCTCTCTCCTTCTTCTCCCCATCTTTGTCTATCCTATCATTGTTTCTCTCCTTTCTAGCTCACCCCCTTACCTTTTTCCAGCCCAGGACTTGCTCATGTCTAAGCTGCCCTCTTCTCAGGGTACCCAGAGCATTCAGAGGTGACCATCTCCTCATTTCTCCCTCTGCTTTTTATTTAGTTTTTTTCCTATGAGCACTGACTCCTTCTCTCTTAGGGGGAGTGTCTATAACTCTGGGTACTGGTTCTTCTCTGTTGTCTTTCTGAGATACCAGGTCTAGGCTTGGAACACACACAGGCCCTCGGGCAATACTAACCAACATATTGCTGAGAATTTTTGCTTTAAGAGGTCCTTTCTGGTTGAAGAAATAAAAATATGGAAATATAGAACATGAAGAAAAAGAAATATAAGGGAAGAAGCAGAAAACATATAGTCAGGAGACATTGGGATATGACTTGCAAGGTGTTGAGAAAAGGTTCAGTTTGCATGTGCATGTGTGTATGTATATAGTGTAGTGTGTTTGTATGTGTGTGTGTGTACAGTCTTGTGTGGTATATGCAGATATGTGTGTTATGTAGTGTGTGTATGAGTGGGGTATGTGTGTCTATGTTGTATATATGTGGCATATGTGTTTGTGGTGGTTTATGTGTGACTTAGAGGTATACATATGGTTCTTTGGATCCAAGGCACAATTAGGTTCATTAAGCTCTTTGTTGACCATTTGTGTGGGCATGTCTACACAGTCCTTAAATCATCCTCATTTGGAATTCTTTATTCTTTGGACAGTGTAACAAGTACATAGTAATGATGGGGCCAATGTTGGAATGCTACTACATCTTGCAGACCATAGTTAACATATGGCTTATATGTGATATCCAAGTCACATCTTCTTGATGACAAGTGATCCCCCCAAATCACTCATCTCTCAACATCTCCACATGAGGGCTAATTGTTAAGAACTCCTGCCTAGAAAGGCCACTTGGAACAATTTGGGGACAATTATACGGACATGAGCAGCCACTGAGCTCAGTTCCCTAGCCTTGAACACATGGTGAATGAGATGTAGCATGGGGAATGAGGCTTGGAACAGATCTTCAAGTTTCACTTGCCCATTGTTCACTTACATAAAGTCCTGTGGCTACTGCAGATGCTGGGGAATGGGTTGTGCAGAGACCTAAAGATGCTCAGAATCAGAGGAGTGACCAGGGCCAGCCCCGAGTAAAACCGTCTTTGTTGTGTAGCTTGTGTGCTTAGCTGTGGCTCTCCTCTATGTCTTTGCTTACTGCACCAGCTCTCTCCACTTTGCTTTCCTTCTGACTCTTAAGTTGAAGAACACCAAAGCTCTGCCCCCATTGTGATTGTCATAGAATCTAAAATTGGTTCTCACATTAAAAGGCACAAATAGAGACCCTCCAACATCTCTAATGTCTACTCAGAAGGCCAGCCAGGGTCCCTGCTAGGCTTGGCTGCATAAGGCCCTGACAGCAACCTGAGAAATTAATTGAACTTCTGTTGGACAATTGTCTGCCCGGGCAATTCTCCAGGCCTCTATGGCTTTTGCATTTGTCTTGGAAAAGGACCAAGCTGGAGTGGAGTTTGACCAGAGTAGGTAGAACTGACTCATAAGAGCCAACCAGGGCAGGCACTAGGATCCAAAATGGAAAAGAACAGGTGGGCAGGGAGAGAAATTACAGAGCATGAATGAAGATCAACTTTGTTAGGAAAGATGCACAGTCACACCCTAGGAGGGATAACTGTCAGACATATACAACAGTTCCTAGGGAGATGAGCTTGGGCATCCACCCATATACTGTGAAGATGAATCCTTTTCCTCCACAGGGTGGGTCACTTGGATCTCTCCCAGCAAGCAGAAACCAGGCCATAGAATCAGAACTGTTTATACCACTCAGACATCTTGTGTCCAGCAAGCAGGGAGCATAGGGAGATAGGGATTATCTTTCTGTTCACCACTGTGTGGTGGGCCTCTGAGAAGGAAACACCAGTGCCTCCATACTTTTCTTTCTTTCTATTTTGCTTTGGATATCAAAGAGGACCCCTATCCCCCACTCTTGAAATTGCTTCATAACTAATCAGAGAAGAGGGTACCAGCAGGTATGACATTTGCTCTACGGTGGCCTAGGGTGTGAAGAGCAGTGTAAGGATGAAGGCTGCGGAACGGAGGGTTTAATAGAAAGGAGTGAATGCACACTTAGGAAATCCCACTGTCAACTTGTAGCAGTGAGCACAGACTTAAGTAGCTCTGAAAAGAATATATATAAATATATATGTATGTATATATACACATATATTTATGTATATATGTTTAAATTGGGGTCAATAGCAGGGATCTGCCAGTATATGAATCAGGGCAATGGTTAGGGTCAACACTGCTAACTTCTAACAATTAGTAGATTTTAGTGAAAGTACCATGGCTCTCTTATAGTCTTTGGGGTTCACACGGGACTGGAGAAGGGAGTGGAACCTTATTTACTGTATTCTCAGTCTGCCATACCCTGTCCCTCTGCCCTGTCCTGGATAACCACCAAATTGCCACAGAAAATGATTAAGATTTATTCTATTCCAGCGTTAGACTTGGCCCCTGGAACATGGAGGCATAAGTCTTCATATCACAACTTGACTCGCTACCCACAGGAGCAGAAAGTCACGTTAGGTGTGCATTGTGACACCTCCTTCATACCCTACTTCATGTGTTTCTATAGAGTTGAACAAAACTCTCAGGGATTTCACCACAGAACCCTAACAGATCCTGACATCACTTGACCCAGATATAACCCAACTGATAGTCCAGGATGGTACCCATGAGCATCACTGTTCAGAACAGAGACCCAAGAACCTTCTCTGGACCCTCTGACCTAAGCACTCGCTCATCTCTCTGTCCCCCAGGTCAGGGCCCATGAATGTCTGCTTGCACCTCACTTACATCCCATTTCATCTCCAGGGGAAAGATGCTGCTCTCTTCCTAGACCCTTCCTTTTCATCTGTCACAATGCTTGATGAGGGTCTAGTAGTCAGGTCTCGTGAAGGATGATAGAGATGAAGGAGAAGAGAAACACTAGGATCTGGTTGGCCTGCGTCTAGCTGGAAGATCACATGGGGGTGGCAAGAACTAGAATTAAAACATACAGATGGGAACTGAAGGAGGGCAGTTTCTAGGTCAGGATAAAGACAAAAACATCTCCAATGTTAGGAGCCAAGTGGCCTTTCAAGTGGCCGTCTCTAGAAAAATCTGTCACCCCAGCATAACCACCACCTGCAGCAGCATCTCTGAGCTCCTGCTAAACATCTCTCTAAGCGTGTTATGGGCACTGTCTCTATTAGTGTCCTGTCCACTTCTTGACACCTTATTTTTTTCTCCCAGGCCCCTTCTCTCCATCCTCTACCCCTTTATCTGTACATCACAGGAGCTCAGGGAAAAGAGCCTGCACAAAGAGGTGAGGTCTGAGCAGAGGGTGAAGAGGGTGAGGAGATGCATATAGAACTGCTGTGCTTAAAAGATAAAGGATTTTCCCGCAGCAAAAATAAATTTCCTATCTTATGTCTGACATCTACTTATCCTCATTGAGGAGAGGATAAAATAAATCATTTGGGCCCCATGGTGCCTTCTGAACTCCTTGGCCCCACACAGCATGAAATACCCCACCACTAGTGCCCTTTCCAGCACCCTCCACCAGCTCACTCAGAAATCTAGGTACGAAAGAGAGTCATTTACAAGTTTATATGAAACTGAATTTTCCTTTCCTCTTTCAGGAGAATTTTTTTCCTCCAAACTTGATAACTCATCCTTCAGTGGAAGTCTTTGTTCTTATTAAATGACTTTTATATTTCAGAGTGCAAGTGGGGGGCATTTGGGGAAGATCATCAGGAGGATGTGATCCCTTTTAAACCATGCTATCTGAGAACATGCCAGCATAAATCAGAGTAGACTGAGGGTGGAGGACAGCGGCTGATGAGTACAGAGTTTCAGTTTGGGAAGGTAAAAACATTCAGGAAGTAGAAGAGGATGACGGTTCAACAGCATTGCAGGGAAACTCATTGCCTTTGACTCCCACACTTCTGTTTAAAGTGCTGAGGACCAAAGGGAAGAGAAGAAACAGAGGCTGAATTTGTTGACAGGAAGAGTGGCTAGTGGGAGCAACAATGAGGAATCTTTAGATTGCTTCATCAGATGGTGCTTGATGAAATGCCAAGAGTATTAGCCTGCTGTCTTCGATGGACACCAAGACTGAAAGTAACATGGGAAATAAAGGATTTACAAAATATTTGGGTTACAAATGCAAGTCATAGCTCATCATGAAGGGAAGCCACAGCAGGCACTCAGGCAGGAACCTGGAGACAGGAGCTGAAGCAGAGACCATGACGGAGTGGTTTGTTCAACTTACTTTCTTATATAACTCAGGACCACTTGCCAAGCATGGTGCCACTCTTACTGATCTGGGTCCTCCCTCAGCAGTCATTAACAAAGGAAAAAGCCTATAGACTGGTCTGCAGGCAATCTGATAGAGGCAATTCCTTAGTTAGGATTTCTTCTTACCATATGACTCTAGCTTTTATCTTGCTGACAATCAAATAAACAAAATCAAAAATATCAAATATAACTAACTGGTACAGGTACCATCCCAAAGAAGAGTAGTCAGTGATGTTGACTAGAATTGTAGACTCAGGAGCTTTGACTTAATGGCTACTCTTCTGAAAATTATTCATCTGCCTCTACATGTGCAAAATGCTAATGGCATTGTAGCAATGCCAGGGACAATAGGAGATTGACCTTGGAAAGACCCCAGGTCTTTATTTAGGGGAAGTTGTTAAAATGCTATACTGCTATATTATGGAATACAATGTAACTGTGTATGTATGAGAGGGAGGGAGGAAAGAAGGGAGAGAGAGAGAGGGAGGAAGAAAGGGAGAGAGAGAGAGGGAGAGATCCTTCATATTAATCTTCAAAAGTCTCCAGTTGGACTGCACATAGTAAGAGTTACACAGTAAAAGACAGCCAAGAGCAAAGAGGTGTCAGCAGAATGTGACCTTTGTGTGAGAAATGGGGACACAATGAGTGTGTACATTTGCAGAAAGAAACACTGGAGATATGCAGAGTTAGGCAAGCAGCCATGGAAGAGGACTCTGGGGAAGACAGGAAGGTATATGATGGCTGAAGTGTGAGGTGAACTCAACTCTCATTGCATAATCACCTAATAGAATTTCTGGGGGAAAAATGATAGAATAGCCTCCTTTAATATTTTTTGAGGTCACATCCAATTACATTTCCCCCTCCATTTCCCTCCTCGAAACCCTCTCACATACCACTCTCTCCCACTCTTCTTCAAATTCATGGCCTCTTTGTTATTGCCTGTGCAATGTATGGGTCCACACACATTCTTAAACATAACTTGTTCAGTGTATACAATGTTACTTGTATGTTTGGTTTCAAGGCTGACCATTTGACACTGGACAACCAATTGGGAAATTCCTTTGCTGGGAAGGACCACCTCTCCCACCCCCACCTTTCCTCTGTTGCCCACAGTTCTTTCCATAGGGTTGAGGCCTTGTGGGCTTTTCCCCATCCAGTTTGGCAAGTCCATTTGGATCTTTCTTGTTCACTTCACATTTGGGCAGTCACGTTGGTAAGACTTCAGAGTGCAGCTTCTGATGTTACTAGGACACACACTTTCCCTATCCCTCTGGCTCTTACAATCTTTCCACCTTCTCTTCCACAATGTGGAAGTGTTCTGTAGATGTAGCCATTGGGACTGGGTTTCACAACTTTGCATTAGATTTGTTGTGATTTTCTGTACTGGACTCTATCTGTTGCAAAGGTAAATGTCCTTGATGAGGGGTGTAGATTATACACATCTATGGTATAATGACAAATGCTTATATATTATTGTTAGAGATTATGCTGGTTTAATCAATTAGTGCTTGTAGATTCCCCTCTGGTAACCATGATTTAATTAGCATTGAGTAGTTAGCTAGGTTTTTCTCTCACTGAGTGGGTCGTTAGTCCAATTAGAGAGTTGTTGGTTACAGTCAATGTACGTGTGCCAATATTGCACCCTCAGTTATCCTGCCATGCTAGTCAAATATATTTTTGTCTCTATCGTACCTTTCATTAAATATATGTATATATGAATAATGTTTAAGTTTTCAGCAATGAGAAATAAATTTCCTGTAGTAATCTTTGAAGTTTCCAGGAAGAAGATGGGGCCCCACAACAATGACTCCACCTGGTAGATATGACATCATGATGCTGATAGCACTACTTTAAGATTAGTTTTGGGTACCAGCTGCTCAAGATGGTTTCAACTTGGTTAGTTAAAATGGTGCACCTTCTTACAATATTCTGATCAGAACTTCAAATGAGAACTTCAGAGAAACACTAACGTCTACTCAGATACTATTTGCAATTATACCAGACAGTAATCTTGAAACTTAACCATCTCTTTAGTTTTATAGGATTCCATAGAAAGACCATCGTCCCCATGACATCTGAAAGTAATTTTAGAAGACAACAGCCCTTCTCCCACCTAAGTCTGTCCTTATGGTTAGGGATTTCAATTATGGGTTGATTATAACTAATATAGGGTTGGGGGTTGGGGTGGAAATTATGTAGTCTCGGGGATCTCATTTGAAGGAAAAAAAAGGAAATTGGAATGGGATAATAGGTAGATTAGTTCACACTTATTCACACTAATAATAATAGTGAGTAATATAGTGGATATTTGTGGCTATTATTTATAGACAATTTACACTGGTATAGATTCTTGTACATTGATACAAATTAAAATTACATTGTATATGCTCCTATTTGTTATATTGAACATGCTCCTATTTCTGTTTACAATATTTGTATACCTATGCAAAGTTATTTTACCATATTATATGCACGCATGTTTCTCTCTCTGCTAAAGACATTTTGTATATTGATACAACTTTAGGATATATTTATCATATTGCATTATACATTTCTACCTCTGACCAAGTTACTTATACATTGTTTACATTTTGAGGTCATTGTCCTCATTTGCTGCGCAGTTGTTTAGGGATCGTCTAATATTCTAATATGAAGCCTTAGTCTTTAAGCTATATAGGTATTAATAATTATAGGTCAATAGTCATCCATGTTTGTAATACTTATAGTTAGATTAATCAGGTTCTTTAGATACATAGAGATTGTATTTCACATAGATAGGCAATCTTAAACCACTTCAAAGAACTATAGAACATGGCATTTAAATAACTTAGAGTTCTGTTGACATAAGACACAATTGCTCCTGGCAGAATCAATCTATTCCCAAGAGAATGTTGAGCACCAAAGACACTCTACTTGGGGCTTGTTTTCTTCTTGGCAAAACTGGCCTTTGGGCAAAGAACTGCCCATGCCTTAACCATTGACAAAATGCACGGTGTTCAGATTGGACAAGCAGGATACAGGAAAGATTATTGATAAACCTTTCTAAGTTAGGGTAAAATTGTTTTGAAAATTTTCCTGCCTCTAAAAATGATCTGTCAGGGCTGGAGAGGTGGCTCAGTGGTTAAGAGCACCGCCTGCTCTTCCGAAGGTCCTGAGTTCAATTCCCAGCAACCACATGGTGGCTCACAACCATCTGTAATGAGATCTGGTGCCCCCTTCTGGCCTGCAGACAGAGCACTGAGAATACTGTATACACAATAAATAAATGAATCTTTAAAAAAAAATAAACTTTTAAAAAAAATGATCTGTCAGTTACCCTAGGTTTCTGGTCTCCACTTGTGCAGGGGACTGTAGAGTTTGTATCAATAGATAAGTGTGAGTCTACCCCTAAATAAAGAACCCTTTATTATACCCCATTCTGAGCTAGTATGGGATCACTTTATAATGTTCATCTATAAAACATGGTTTTAATTTAATAAAGCTCTGCATGAATATCTTAAACACACACACACACCACATACATATATGACATTTTTCTGTGTTTGATGGCCTCAGAGTCAGGCCCTCAAACCTACAGCTAGAGTCAGGTTGTTAAATAATCCCAGAGGTGGCTCCATAGTCCAATAAAAATTTGGTCATAAAAATAATTAGATTTCAGGCTATTTAAAAACGTGGTCCCAGAGGTACAGCCACAGACTCTTATCCCCATTGCCCTCAGAGGAAGGACTCCAAGTTAAGAATAAGCTGAGAAAAGAAAACAATATTTAATTTAGAAATAAAAATAAGAATAGAAATAGCAAAATCCATGTCCAGAGTGTAAGCCTGTTGCTGGTGGGATTTCCAGAAGGGAGGTAAAGCCTTCCTGAGAGGCTCCAAGGGGCTGTAGTGGATGCATGCTTCCAAAGTGGAACAGCTTGCTGGAGACTTGTCATGTGACCCGAGATCAGGTCTCCCTGGAGAGGGAAGTTAAGGGATGTCTTCTGGAAGCTGAAGAGCCAGTTTGTTTCAGGACAAATATCCCTACTGTGTCCCACAGGCCTCATCTCAGCCAGTTTACCACAGCTGGTCCAGTGCATTAAGTACATTAAGGGGTGGCTTTAAGGGTAGGAGAAAAGGGGAGTACATTTGTTTGTGCCAAAATCAGCAGCTGAGGTAGCCCAAAATGCCACATTTCCTGGGAGCACAACTCTTCCCACCCTAGGATCAGGCTGAGAAAATACCTTTGAGTCTACCAGGTTAATCAAGCCTCCTCTCAAGAGAAAAGTTCCTGATAAGATTTGTTTGTGGGCAGCTGACTCTCCCTCCCAATGATGGATTTATTGAGACTCAACAATGTCCTCTACAGAGATGTCAACGGGAACTTGGTAAAAGGACAAATCCACTGTTTTTCTTTCTTCATCTGCACTTGACACTAAATATTTCACCTCTAGTCACCAAAATGTGTATTGATTTTTTTTTTGGCCTTATACCAACCAGATCTCTGAGTATGTTGTAGTTCAATTCAGTTCTGACACTGTCTTCAGTTAGAGTTAAATCACAGAAGCTACAAGCTCAGTCCTATCCTCAGTAATGTCCCTGCTTCAGACATCAGTTGCTTGACCGATGTTGTGATCTCTGTCCCTGGCCCAATGACTACAGATTGGGAGGTTCCCTTAAGGCCCTCTGTGGGTTCAGTATGTTGCTAGATACCTCACAGAATTCAGGGATATGCTTCATCTGTTCCCACTTACTATAAAGGAACTTGCTACTAAAAAAGAGCCCACAGATGGAATAGATGCCCATGGAAAGGCAAGGTGTGCCAAACTGGGACATGAGATGTGTGGTGTGGTACTCTAGAGTCCCCACAACAGATATGCCACCGGCCAGTCACCTCCAAGTATTTGGCAATGCGGAAGCTCTGTGAATCGGGATGCCTCATTTGATATGCACAAATGATTAAATCCCTGGGCAATGGAGATCCATTGTGCATCCTGGGGAGCTTCATCCTGCTCCTTCCTGGTGTTCAGAGACAGGGGCTGACAGTACCCCTCTTCTAACCACATTATCAGTTCTGTTGGCAACCAGCCAGCCAGGAAGGCTTTCCAGGAACCCCCAGCCACTATTCATCTCATTAGCATACAAAAGGTCTTCGCAGGCTTTGGGGAAGATGGGTTAGGAGCTGTGTGCCAGGAACCCACTATGGACATGAAATATATATTTCTCATTATCAATAATTTTCTTGTAGGCTATGACGGGGATAGGGAGTAATGTTTCCCAAACAAGGCATCTTATATACACATTCTATTAGAAATTTTCACAAGAAGCATTGAGAGTTCTGGCTCCCTCTGTTTCTGCCCTGGGTTGTTACTGAGGCCCGGGAGGGCCACCAGGGTAGAGGAAACCAGTCTTATTGGCCTGTGCTGTGGACCATTTCTTTCCTATGGCAACCTTTAGCAACCCCCTCAACACAGTGCTGAGCCCGTGACATTGAAGGGTCATGATTTTGTCAACAGCTCCCTCTCAAACAACATATCTTTTATAGAGGGGGGAGAGGCTGTAAGGACAGCATTCCACCTAGAGCTTGTTACTCCCCTAGGAAATGCTCCTGGGATTGCAAGAGCTTGGTGATGACATTTGATTACAGCAGTCTTGGTAACACCTCCTGGTTCTTCCTTGTAGGCTAACCAGACAAGTCAGATCCCATGAATACTGTAGGCTGTTTTGCTTCCTGGGAATGCAGATCCTCTTCAATACAATACCTGTGTTTCTTTTGTTTGGGACCGGGAAATGCAGAGCCGGGTTCTACAAGCAGACGTAGCAGATGAGTACCAGACATGACAAGTTGGCTCCCACCAGTGCTTAGTCTGGGTCAGGTCTGACCTCTCCCAGTTTCTCCTGCTGGTCCAGTGCAGCTGCACTATCACTGCTGCAGGGAAGTCAGAGGGTGCTGGGAGCAGCCGAAGGATATAGCAGCATTGGTCTCCTGACGGAGCACCTGTTGTCCCACTGCCATGCTATCCTCCAATGTGAGCTTCTCAACACTGTTCCTAGTCAGGGGTCCTTTTGTTTTTGAATGATGCTCAGCGGTGCATCTCTGCTTCTTCCCGCAGGATCCCAGTAGCAGCAATATCCTAGCAAATAAAGATGTATCCACACATGGCCAGCTTGGAAGTGGGGTGATAAAATCACCCTGGCTGAAAACCCCTGCTCCAGTGATCTTTCTCTGACAGAATGCCCATGCTTGTCACTGGGCAGTTTAGACCTCTGCTTTCACCCCCAAGTGCTTGCTTCCTTCCCGTCCTTGGTCAGAAAAGTCTCGTCTTCCTTCCACTGAGACTTTTTCTCCTGGAAGCCATCCCTTATGTATCCCCTCCTGCTGATGTCCACTCGGGCCCTTGGTATCAGTCCACCTCAGCACCAATGAGGAGGTTCAACTGATGAATCTGTTTTGAACTTCCAATGATATCACTCTAGCAAGCATTCCCAGGGCCCAATACAGTACATGCCATATAAATATACCCTGGTGGCATTTCTGAATTGGTCCTGAACAGGACCCACATAGCCAAAAGCAGACCATGGCACGAGTGCTCTCTGAAGGACTGGCATTTTCTAGCTGCTTAAGTCGGTTAAATGTGAACTGTCCTCAATCTTTTTCAATTGATGGAAAAAAATCCCTGGAGCCAGGAAGATGGCTCAGTGGGAAGAGTGTTTACTCTTCAAACATGAGGTCCTGAAGCTGGCTCCCTAGCATTCATGGAAGTAGAGCATCAGAAGTGGACATCTGTAACCCCAGGGCTCAGGGGTGGTCAGAGAAAAGTAGATCTTGGGAGCTTACTGTCCAGAAAGTATAGCAGAATTGTGTGTTTCAGGTTTACTGAGAGTCTCAAAAAACTAAATAAGTAAATAAATACCAATTCCTCCTATGAAAAAACCATTACCTGGCAAACTAATTAAAAATAATGATTCAAAAGGTTTGAACAGGAGCTGGAGAGATGGCTCAGTGGTTAAGAGCATTGCCTGCTCTTCCAAAGGTCCTGAGTTCAATTCCCAGCAACCACATGGTGGCTCACAACCATCTGTAATGAGGTTTGGTGCCCTCTTCTGGCCTGAAGACACACACACAGACAGAACATTGTATACATAATAAATAAATAAATAATTAAAAAAAGTTTGAACAGAGGCACCTTACATGGGTGGATAGTGCCCTTCCAAAAAGCTTGAGGTTATTAAATTCAAATTCCAGTACCAGGTTTGGGATGCATCCCTGCAAGCTGTTGGTTACGAGGGCCCCAAAGGCCCCTAAAACATTACAATGTCCTGGGTTGTCCATCAGAGCTAGGTCATAAGACCCCATTGCTAAAGGCACCACATACTTGGGGTGTAAGACATTGAGAAATCAAGATGGATCTGATTTGGGAATTTTCTCCCTGTTGACAAGCTTTCACGGTGCCAGAAGGTACTATATGCCAGCTTCCGGTAGAGGAAAGGAGGAAAGTCATCAGTGGGCATTTCTAGCTATGGACACATAAGCTATAATAATAGCCAGTGGTGCAGTAGTGGCCTGGCTATTATGGGTAACTACCTGCTTCTGGTTGGATTTGCTGTCACTCTCCAGCAAGGATCCCATGCATGGCCTGTAACTCTGGTCACGAGCTCATGGCTAGGGAGGTCATGGTCTTTAGGAGAGAACCTGTTGCTGTTGTTTTGCTAAATGCACTGCTATCCATCAACTTTCTAAATATTTATGCTTATGCCCATGGCTTAGTGCTGATCTCAGTCTTCATCAGAGAAGTCCCTTCATGTAGTTAATGCAGAGACTCACAACTGGTGGTGGTGCAGAGAATGAGTGACTCAACCTAAACAGAACATTTCCATCGCCTCCATCAAGGCTCAGGGAGCATCGTGGAAGAGAGGCAGAAAGAGCATAAGAGCCAGAGGATCCACGAGTGCTTCAGAGCAATGCCTTCTGATCAAGGCATGGCCATCATAGAACCCACTGCTGCTGTGGTTATATTACCATTTCATCACAGGTGGGGAAGGGGCTTACAGGGCTCCACCCCTCACTGAAGATCTAAGGGCCATTAATAGGAGTTGGGGAGAGAGAGCCACCTTCAGTGGTGTAG
This sequence comes from Microtus agrestis, assembly GCA_902806775.1. Classification (NCBI taxonomy): domain Eukaryota; kingdom Metazoa; phylum Chordata; class Mammalia; order Rodentia; family Cricetidae; genus Microtus; species Microtus agrestis. The sequence goes on from CADCXT010002244.1 coordinate 76,594, forward strand.
TAACTGGTAAGATGCCAGTGTTCCAGTAAATGACTCCCCACTCATGCTCGTGCAAGAAGCCATAATTAAACTCGGGGGATAAAAATGAAAAGGATATCTCAGTAGGTGGCTTGTTGGGAAGAAGGATTTCAGTGGGAGAGAAAGAATGAGAAAGGATGATAGGGATGAAAATGACCAAAATTCAATGCACACATGAAAGTGTTAGAGGATAAAAATTACATTTATGTATATGTGCGTTCAATATAAGGTTATTAGCTCTCAAGTTCTTGTTCTAAAGATTTTAATGACAATGAAGAAAAGTGGCAAAAAAAAAGAAAAGTGGTGGCTTGTCTCCATATACTGCAGTGACTTTAGCATCATCAGGTAGTGTGTCTCTTGAGAACTTGCTCTACATACAGAAAAGTGCATCTATTGAAGGGGGATTCCAAAAATGTGGCATTTCACCAGTTCTGCTGCATCAGGACCTTTGGGATCTTTGGACAAGTGCCCTGGCCCCTACGACCCCATTTATAAATGAGATCAGGAATCCCCTGTGGATTTGATTACTCTCTTTCTGTAGAAGTGGCGCTCCCTCACACTAAGCAGACGTTGATTGTGGGTTTTGATTGTGGCAACTGATGCTCAAGGCTGGGAAGGCATTTGACCTATGGTTGGCCAGCAGTCTAGCCTTCTGAATCCAGCAAGGGGCTGGAAAGTGAGCATGTATCCACAGCCTAGCCCAATAGAGTCTGTCATTGGGGTTTTCCTTTAGGAGTTCCATCTCTGTCCTTACTCTTAACGCACACTGATTGGAAGTGGGTTTCTGACTTCTGTAACCAAAATGACATGGAACACAGAGCACCTGCATGGCAAAGTTTATTTTAGTGGTAGCATGAAGAAACCGTCAGCATTTCCATATGTTTGGCTTCTGTGTCTGCAGATTCAACTGACTATGTATTAAAACATATTTTTCAAAAGCTGTCTATATCAAACATTTACGGATATTTTTCTTGTCATTAGTCTTCAGATAATAACATACCCATGATTATTTATGTAGCACTAAGCTTTGTAAAATAATCTGGTAAAGATTTAAAATAGGGTGTGACATATGCAAATACTATGCCATTTTATATAAGGGAATTGAGCATCTGTGGAGCTTGGTAATCTAGGTGGTTTTAGAACACATCCTCCGTAGATTCTGAGGGATGGATATATATAGGCTGGTTATCGTGATGTCTGTAATCTAGATACCCAAAGCTACACTTAATAGAAAACCATACTGGGGCCGGGGAGATGACTTGGTGGATAAGAGTGCTTGCTGCCCATGTATGAGGACTTGAGTTGGGACCCCAGACTCTTGTAAAAGTTGGGTGTAACTGCACACATCTATAACCTTAGTCTGAGGGGTGGGGCTTGGAGACTGGAATAGAAATAAAAAAGCAAGCTCTGGGGTCACTGAGCCACTATGTCTCAAGAGAATATGGCGAAGAGCAATAGAGGACACCCAATGTTCTCTCCTGGTCTCTGTGTGTAAGTAGGAACCTGGACCCCATAGGAACATATATGTGTATAACACACACACACACCAAAAGTAGAATAACATAATGAGCCAAGAGGATTGTGAAGCAGACTGGGATGCATAGCAAATCTCTAATTTTTATATAAAAAAAAACCAAACAAACAGAAACTAAACCTAAAACAGACAAACTACAAATAAGACCACCACCACAGCACCTCAGCACCCCATCACCCCATCACACCCCCCACCAAAACCCCCACAAGATGGATGATGGTGCAGTAAAGAGAGAGGTCGCCTCAGCCGCTTGTGAAGTGCTGAGTTAGTTAGCCCCATTTCCCATCAGTGCCTTCATTCATGCGATTTGCTCTCCTCCTGACAACTCCTCCCTTCTCATTCACTACTACATATATGTCTGCTCTAAAATTTTTGTGTGTATGCGTGTGTGCGTGCGTGTGTTTGTGTGTGCGTGTTCATATGTGTATGGTATATGTGTGTATCATGTACATATGCTTGTGTATCTTTGCGGTATGTGTGTACATGTGCAAATGTGTGTACATGCATCTATTGTATATGTGGGTGGTATATATGTGTGTATGTGTATCTGCGATATATGTATGTGTGTGTGGTATGTGTGTAGTATATATGTGTTCATCTTCACATGCATGTGTGTGTCATGTGTGGTATATATGTATGTGAGTGGTATGTGGCTTATGTGTGTGTGTGGTATATGTATGTATGTGTGGTATGTGTGCATGTATGTGCATGTGCATGTTTGTCTGTGGTATAAGTGTCCTTGTGTGTATGTGTGTGGTATATGTGAAGGTGTGTGGTTTATGTATGTGTTTGTGAGTGTGTATGGAGGTTAGAGATTAATGTTGTGTGCCTTCCTTTGTGGCTCACCACCTTATCTTTTTGAGACAGGGTCTCTTCTCTGAATTTTAAGTTCGCTAATGCAGATAGAGCCCAGTCAGTAGCCTCTGGGATCTATCTCCTTTCTCCCAGCACTGGGGTTATCATGCAATCATGCCTTTCTTTCATATTCTCCCAGCACTATAGATTCTTTTTGTAAAATTTTGTGTATTTATATGTGTATGCATGTGTGAATTTATGTGGACAATGTGCTTGCAGGCGCCCTCAGAAGTCAGAGAATCTTCTTAGAAGGGGAGCTACTGGCAACCATGAGGACTTGATGTGGGTGCTGGAAATCAAACCCCGGTCCTCTGCAAACGCAGTAAGTGTTCTTAACTGTTGAGTCATCTTTACAGGCTTCTGTGGTTTGTTGTTGTTTTGACAGGGTCTTGCTCTGCAGCTCAGGCCAGGCTGGAGCTTGCTATACAGTCCACACTGGCTTTGAACTCATAGCAATCCTACTGCCTTAGCTTTCTAATTGCTGGAATTTTAAGTATGCACCCCAACACCCAGCAGTTCTACATATTCCTAAACTTTATTTGGCTGATTTGGGAACTTTGAAACTGCTTTCTTTTGGTTGAAATTTGTCTGACACATCTTTCCCCCAGGCCTCTGCTTTCAACGTTTCTGGGCACTTAATTTACAGTTTTATTTCTAGGAAACAGCCCGTTGCTGAGTGACACAATGTGAGTCAAACACTTCTTTCTTTGGGTTGGAGACTTGGATCCGTTTGCATTTACTATAACCTAAGGGGAGTATGACCGCATCTTAGCTTTTTGTTTTATTTTGCTTTACCCTACTTTAAGCCTCTACTTTTCTGTCTTTTAAATATTTCTTTTATTCCCTATAGATCTGACAGTCCTCCATTTCATTTTTTATTGTTTCAGAAGTTACCCCTAAAATCTTAATATGTTGACTGAGTTAACAATATTAACTCCATTCATAATTTAGCCCTGATGTAATACTCCTTTTAGCATGATTTTGTTATCGAGAATGTTGGTTTGGCTTGGATTCTTAATATCATCGTTGCTTTAGAAACTGACGCTGTTTCATATTGACTATGGTTAGCAGGTCTTAGCCCACCAAGATCTTTGCTCACTGACATTGTCTGTTCCTCATTGTCTCCTTCCTGCCGCAAGTCTGTCCTTTGGAGACTTTCATTTCTGTGGACAGCAGTCTCTTCGTTTTGTTTATCTAAAGATGCTTTTCATCAAGTCTGGGTTTAAAGCGTAGTGTAGCTAAGCGCAGTCATCTAGGTTGGTGCTGTTTTTCTTCAGTCCTTTGAAGAGAAGTGCTAACCCGTTGTTGCTCAGTTCTTCTGTTGTCATGGGCTAATTGTCAGTCCTTAGATTCATTTCTTTGTCTTGTTTTTGAAACATGGTTTTACTATGCAGCTGTGCTGGCCTGGAAATCACTACATAGATCAGGTTGGCTGGAAATTCACAGGAACCTACCTGCCATATGCACTCTTAGACCCAGCAAGGATTTTCTGTTTTTATATTTTTCTGTTTTTATAGTACTTGTTTTTGTTTGTTTGAGACAGAGTCTCATTATGTAGCCCAGGCTGGACTTTAGCTAGCTATCCTCCTGCCACAGCCTCTCTAGTGCTAGGATTACAGGCATCCGTCATCATGCCTAGCTCTATAAGGTTTTCATTTATTTTGCTTTGAACTTGCGCCTAGAATTTGCTGTTCTTGTTTTCAGTTCTCAGTCACCATCCCCATGCACACTGTTCCACGTCCTCCTTCTTCAGGAACCCTCTGTGGCATGCTTGGCTCTTGTTGTCGCCTTAATATTCAGATTCTATTTACCGAGTATGTTTCTCAGTTTTATTTCTATTTGCCCAATCACTAAGGCCAACTGAATCCAATTATCCTTCTTGTGGCCATGTTTTAAAAGTCTGTAATTTCTATTTGGCCTGTTATTTTAAAATGTATTTTTATGGCTCTAAATAATTTTAAATGTGTTAGTTTTGTGGTCTCTATCATATTTAAGGGTTTGCCACAAGTTAGTGGAACGTTCACCTAAGTTTGCTTTCTTTCTGACTCTAGACATTGGCTAATGATGCAGATATTACTCCATGGGGTTTTCATCTTGACTTGAGTATGTGTCAGCTTCCTTTTTATTCATGGTAATTAATACATTTTTGTGTACATATTAGATGCCCAAAAGATACTTGTACATTTTTATTAAAATGAACTTTTTTATTTTACAAACCAATCCCAGTTCCCCCTCCCTCCCCTCCTTCCACTCCCCTATCTTCTCCTCACCCCACCCCCATCCACTCCTTAGAGTAGGTAAGTCCTCCCACGGTGGGGACAGTCAACAAAGTCTGTCTGTTGCATCCATTGTGGCAGGACCAAGGACCCCCATCGAGGCTGAGCAAGGTTAGTATCCTTTTGCAGTTGTTATAACATCAACAAACAAAAGTATCTCCAAAAAGCCAGTTGGAGCTATTTTTTTCTGCTGTGCAGTTATTTCTTCCCAATTTAAAGTAAAATATTCCATTAATGCTCAGGAAGTAAACACAGCTTGCAAGTCTCATGGAGTCCCTGAAACTTACAAGATTCACAGTCTCCCTTTCTAAGGTTATACACACAGTAGCAATTGCTGGGGAGAGGAGACTGTGTCCTGCAGGGAGCTCCAGAGATGAAGTATCAGAGTTATCACTCACGCTGGGATGAGCATTTCAATGATACAGCAGCTGTCTTTGAGTCATCTCTAATCCTGTAACATCTCACAAATACTTCTATAAACTCACTGGTTTACTAAGGGTGGTTGGGGGAAGCTGTTTCTTTAGATTGTTGGTTTCCGTATTTGGGGTGAATAGTTGTTAGTTCTTGTCTCCTTAGCAGAAGTTGTATAATAAATTTGGTTTCTCTATCATACCTCCTTTAAGTCTTTCTCTCTCTGTACTTTGAGTTTCATGCAGTTTATTTTAATCAAATTTGTCCCACCTCCTCCCAGATCTACACTCTCCACCCTCTTCTCTCTACCCACCCAACTCTGAGTCTTCTTGTTCTTTTCATATCAATACAAGTTGTTGTTGCCTTACTCCCATAGGGAGTAGGGTCTGCCCTGGATGGAGTATGCTTCACCTACCAGGGGTCACATCACCAAAGACAGCTGACTCTCCCTTTCTTGGCTGCCACCAATGGTCAATAAGCCCTCAACAAAGGGGACCCTTGACACTTACCTTCCCGCTCTCTGCTGGGATTCCGTCTGGCTCGAGCTTGGGCAGGTCTTGCGCAGGCTGTAGCAATCACTGTGAGCTCACACAATTACTGTGTCCTCATTGTGTCTGGCTCCTAGAATCTCTCTGACACTTCTAAGAAGATCCCTCAGCCTTGGGGAATTGGGAGTGATACGTAAAACACATTTAGCATGAGCACGTTTATGAACACTTAGTACATGGACTCTTATTTTCTGCATTGATCAGTAGAAGGTTTCCTTGTTAATTGGCATCTACTGCAAGAAGCAGCTTCTCTGGTGGGGACTGAGAGATGCACTGATCTGTGAAGTTATAGCAATAAGTCATTAGGATTAATGCTATGTCCATTTAGCAGAATGATAATAGGCCTATGACCTATCTAGATGCAGGTTCCTGGAGCTATAACCGTGCCAGATATGGGCTCTGTCTCATGGAGCTGGCCTTTGCTTTTGCTTTTGATTCTGTAGGAGTTTTGTTGTTGTTGAGACCTATGCGCTATGCACAAGAGAACTGGATGGCCTGGGGAGAAGAGAAGAGAGAAAACATTCTGAAGAGGGAGGGCAAAAGAATCTGGCAAGCCTGTAGTCACAGCAGGAAAAGACAATGCTGAGCAATAGATGCACAAACATGAAGAATAGCTCTCCTGAGTTGAGGCAGAAAGCCATGACTGATCCACTGGGGAGAAGGTACCACTTCTCTGCATCCATCAGAGAATGGAGATGCAGGGATCACGGCAGCAGGTGTATGCAACCATTTTTCTGCCTTTGATAGCAGTGACCAAGGACAGGAAATGGCCAACAGCTACCATGTACCAGACTCCACACTGAGAGCCATAGCTGGGTTCCTCCATTCTGATTCTCACACTAGCTCTTCGAGGAGGCCATTCTCCCTGTTCTAGAGAAGAGGACATTAAAATTTGAGTAAGCAAGAAACCTAATCTACTCCCTATAGCTAGTGAGAGGGGCAGAGATGACATTCAAATCTAGCTGTGCTAGAGAAAAGACTGCCAGGAGGAGGCGATCAACTCTGGGGTTCTATGTCCTTTTCTCTTTGTTTCTTGGGTCTCTCCAGTTGTTTCTGTGTGTCTCATTCTCACTTTGTTTTCTCTTCTGCCCTCTGTTCTAGAGTGTTGCCCCATCACTGCTACTTTTCTACCAATGCACAGTGTCACTCCTGTCCCGTGTCCTCTCTCATCATTGCCAGCCTCCCCAACCTAGAGAAGATCCTGATCTGCCCACACACACCCCAGGACCCACCACAGAGGTGCTTCAAAGCTCCTGTGTTGGTGTGATGCTGCATCCGACCCAGTTCCAGGGACAGGCTCAGAGCTGAGCTGCCAGCTGCACCCACTGTGTTTAAAGCCCGTGGAGGTCCATCCTGGGGTTCCTGGGTCCCTGGCCTCAGCAGGTGCTCAGAGGCCCAGATGACATGAGAAAGAATTCCCCTGCATGTCTGCTACCAGCCTGGGGACTTGTGAGGCTCCACAGGCTGGTGCCCAGCAGGGTAGCACCACCCTGGGGCTCTGTGGGAGCAAAAGCCTCTGAGTCCCCAAGACCTACATTAGCATTTTAAAGAAATACCAACAAGAAAGGATCTCTGAGACCTACTGGGAACAGAAAGGAGGAGAGGAAGACTCATGTCCAGGTTCCAGCAGGCCACCTGCTGCACAGGTTGCACCAGAGAGGGCAGAAAGGGCACAGGAAATGATTCTAGCTTCAGCTCAGCCATGACAAAGGAGAAGCTTGGCCAGGCTGTCAAACACCGTCATCTGAACTCTAAAAAGGACATGTCAGACAAAAGCCTTTTTCGCTGAACTGGGCTGGGTGAAGCAGAGAGCAGAGGTCGGGGATGGCCACTGTTAAAGGGAGTATTTCTGTGAGCAAAAGCTCTCTCTGAGTCTGGACAGGTGTTTGTTCAACATGCTCTCTTTCTGCCTCTGCATGGTGGATCCAGTAAGAATCCCACCGAGTAAAAAGTCCAGCATTTCCCAAAAGCCAACACACCTGAGGCTGATCTCATCCCATAGTCCCATCTTGGAACTAAATGAGGAAGTCAGATCCCTTTAGTTCTCCCAAACCCTCCTGTCCCAGAGGTGGTCTTTGCCTCAGGCTGTGGTCTGGGCTTTATGTTCAACCCCAAAGTTCTGACGCAACGACTTGGTTTTCATTCGTTATGCCAACTTTAAACTTGCATTCTGTACCTTTGATTTTTTTCTTCATCTCTGTCTATTTGACATCGGCATGTGGCAGGGCTGATTGTCTAGGGGGTGGTGTTAAGGAGTTTCCCTTTTGAAGTGAATGAAGGGAGGAAGATGAGAACCAATGTCAAACAAAGGGGGAAGCAGCAGAGTGATCCGGCCAGCGCAGAGCAGTCCTGTAAAAGCCGAAGGAACTGTTTGCATTAAATCTTGGAGTCCGTGACAGTGTCCATCCTCCCCAGTGGGCTCTCAGTCATGTTTGCCTGGGCTGAAAGGAAGGCTGTCCTGTGTCTCCATGCCATTTCTCTCCCTGCCAACTCTGCTCCAGGAGTGCTGCTCACTCAAGTCTCTGTGGAGAAAGCCAGCAAAGAGGGGGCAGAGCCCTCTGGACAGTGTGATGGGCAGATAAATTCCACAGAGTCTTTAGATTGGCTCTCAAATGGACTCAAATTTTCCCATGACTTTAATGGAAAGCCATTTCAGGAGGTCCTATCCGATGATGGACCATTGAATTTAATGGACAGCCATCTCAATAGACCAGCAGATTAAGAAGCATTGGGTTTTAAACACATGATACAGGGGCTAGAATTCCCATTTGAGCCATTGGACTTTAGACAGAATATGTCTTGAAATAAAAAGCCACTTATGTATCCTTGCCAATCTATCTCCCTGTAGTGTCACCAAGACAGGACTTTAAGAAGAGTTGAGAGCAAGTCAGATAAAAAGCTTTAAGCCCACGATTGTCCATTACTCAGTGAGTTCCCAGGGCTGCTGGGGCAGCTTGGGGCTTACTTTACTCAACTTACAGCTTTCATTTTGTGATAAGGAGAGAACAACATGAGGTTGATAGATGACCAAAGGGAAGTGTTTGCACACCTTCCCTCAGCTGAGCATCTTCTGGAAAACCACGTCACACCGTCCTCAGCATCCATAAAGGCTGTTCCTAAAGGGAGGATTTACAGCATGCTGGACAGCATCTGCCTCTAACTCCACCCTGTCCTACCCTCACAGTACTTAAGAAAGCTTCTAATGTTTACATGCAAAGGGGTCTCCAGGCAGATGAAGCTGGTGAGGCTCTCCATAGATGTTACCAAATAGCCATGACTTCAGCTTCTGGAATAGCTAGAATTCCTCTCTCTCTCTCTCTCTCTCTCTCTCTCTCTCTCTCTCTCTCTCTCTCTCTTTCTAGAATGGTCAGACAACTGGCTAGTTTCCTATGTCACTTCCATCTTCAGCTGTCCTTTCGGGTTCATGTGACAACCATGCCACATATCCTGGAAAATGCCCCCAGTGCCAGATTTAAAAGTGAGAATCTGGGGCAAAGATGAAACCACTTTTAAGATTCCTCTGCTCAGAGAGCAATCTTAGCTTTAAGTTGAATATATTCTGGAATGTTCACAGCATTCTTCTGTGGAAACAGCCATCCCTTTTCATAAACCTGTATGTATGGTGAACTTCCTGCTTGAACTCAGAGACCCGTCTATTACCCTTTTCTGACCCACCGTCTTACAGCTCCCAGGGCACTGCTAGATTGAGATTTTTTTTTTTTGTTTTTTGTTTTGAAAGAAATACACAAATTTGTGTTTCTCAGTTCCACACAAACACCTCGCCACTCATAAAACATCATGGCTCACAATCTTTTTGATCCATTAGAATTGTAGCTTTTTTCTGAGTAGAAGGAAGTTCAACTGAACTGTGGGAATACTGAAGGCAAGGATGAGAGGGACCTCCAAAGGAGGGAGCTGTTAGAGATACCATTGTGTGTCACACAAACACACGGACACACACCCACACACCACCCACCCACCCACACACCCACCCACTCACCCCCCCAACACACACACATGTGTACTGGCCAGAGCCCAACGTCTGTTGTCTTCCTGGTTGCTGTCCACCTTATTTTTTAGGACAGAGTCTCTTGCTGACCTTGGCATTCAAGAGTTTGCCTAGCCAGGCTGGCCAGTAAGCCCCAGGGATCTTCCTATTCATTCTCCTCAGCACTGGGGCTGCAGGCAAGTGTGTGTGACTTTATGTAGATGTTGGGGATCAGAACTCGCTCATGCTCAATACTTGGGCTGCAGGCACTTTACCAACTGAACCATCTCCTGAGCCCCTCAGACACCATTATCACAAAACAAGGTACAGCATGACCAAAATAGAAAAGGAAGGCAGGAAATGCATCCCTGGTCACTGAGATGTCTGACTTCATAGCTTGTTATCCCCAAGCTGGTTTATAAGCAGGATGGCCACTCTCAGCATTGTTCTTACCTGAAGAGCAGGAGTAAATCTCCTGGCTCATCCACATGGTCTCTTGGACCCCAAAGTCATTCTTTACTCATGACAAAGAATTGAGTACTGGACTTCCCAAGGAAGCTCCTGCAGAGATTAAACTAGGAAACGCAGAAGAAAAGTGTGGACGGTGCTTTGGTCTGGAAGCATGAAAGACACATGAAGCATAATAAAGACTCTTCATTTGGTTTTCTCTCAGCACCGTAGAAGAAAGTGGGCTCTCTTTGGCTCTGGAAGCCTTTCAGAGGCAAGGTTCAAGACCCCAGCGTGACAGAGGCAGAGATGGAAGAGTTGACATGGCTCGGGGGAGGGACGAGCAGGCTCAAGACCCTGGTGTTCTGCTAGAGTGACAATGGTGGCAGAGTTGATAGGGAGGGCCCAATGAGCATAATTGTTGCCTGGAAATCCAGGAGGATGAAAGTAGAAGGTGCCTTCTAGCCAGGACTTGGCCCTTGAGTTGACTCCACCAACCATAACCCAGGCACTGAGGCCATCTGTCTTAGACAAAGAAGAGGTATATGCTCTTATAAACTTGCATCTGAACAGGCAGAAGGGACTATGATCGAGGACGTAGTAAGTCTTCTTCAAAGGCAATGTATTTTGTGTGTGTGTGTGTTTTGTTCTTTAGTTGTTGTTTTTACTGTTTTTGTTTTTTCCAGACAGGGTTTCTCTGTGTAACCTTAGCTGTCCTGAAACTCACTCTGTAGACCAGGCTAACCTCAAACTCAGAGATCCGCCGGCCTCTGCCTCCTAAGTGCTGGGATTAAAGGTGTGCTTCACTATGCCTGTCTAAGGTTTTGATGTACTAGGAAAGGAGACAGTTACGTCGAAAGTCCCACATCCTGACTCATAAATTCTTTGCTAGGAAGGGGCTGATCTGAGTTCTGTGATGTCGTGGGAGGCGGAGAAGACCCTGTGGGCAGCTTGTCTCAGCTGGACATCTGCTGAGGCCCGGATGGAAAAGTACCAGTGGAAACTTTCTGACATCTCAACTACTGAAGAGGTTTTCACAGTTTTAGAGCTAATTTTTAAATATATTAAATTTTAGAATGAGTCACATGTCAGTTAGTATTCCATCTGCTAGACTGTTCCTCAAGTATTTTTCTTAGTGTTTTCCAGGCTCTTTGATGACAAAAAAAAAAATCTTTATAGTTTAATGTGGAAGGAAAGTAGGATGAAGGGTACAAGCTCGATGTAACTTTGCAAAACTACTCACACCTACAGAGAACAAATGGAGTTAAATATATAAAATGTCAAGAACAGTTAGGTTATTTGTGGGTGGTGGGATTCAATGTCCTTTTAAAAAGACCTTAAGTCTGAATTGTTCTTATACATAGCAATAAATATAAAATAGATATTAATTAGCTATGAAAAGAAAATCCAATCTGCTCAGTCTCCCCTTCCACCTGGTGAACCTTCTGAAGCTCAATGGCTCTTGAATGAATACAGTTCTGCGGGGTGGGCCAGTGGGCTCTTCCTCCGTTGTTGTCAGTCAGAGACTCTTCCAGAGGTAGAGGACACTGCCATGTCAAATGGCTCGGCAGGAGGACTCAGCTTCTGCTTCTGGATCTGTAAGGTGGCAGAGTAGCCACTTCCTTTTCTTCCAGATTATAAGGAGGTGAGAAGGCAGGGAGGGCTGCTGTCTGTCCAGAGAACACCATGGTAGCTGTGTGTGTGTGTGTTTGTGCGTGTGCATGCATACACGTGTGTAGGGATACACATCTCGGATGGCTACACTTGTATGGGTCAGAGGATAACCTCACCACTCCTCAGACATCATCCCACTCTTGTCTGAGAGGTCTCTTACTGGCCTGTCATTCTTCTAGTGGTCCAGTCTTACTGGTCAGTGAGTTCCAGGGTCGGCCACTCCCTGCCTGCCCAGACCTCAGATCTCAAGTGAGCTTCATGCCCGATCTTTTACATACACATGAGTTCTGAGGGTCAAGCTCAGGTCCTGTGCTCAGAAGGGAGATGCTTTACCAACTCTCTCCAGATTTTTAACCATGGCAATTTAAGGAAGCACGGATACCCGGCGGCAGTCCTCGCTGAGATGTGGCTGGCATCAGATCAAATGGTGGTAAGAACATTAATTGTGCCACCCACCTTATACTAACACTTTACACGCTGTGGAATTAGGAAGTGGATCGTGGATGTCATCCTGGATGTGAACTTTCTCTTCACTTTTACTTTACAAATTAAGCTTATTCATATTATGAGTGGACCACATGGATGTATGTGGACCACATGCATGGTTGATGCCTCAATTCACCAGAAGAAGATACTAGAGTCCCCAGAACTGAAGTAGGGATGGTTGTGAACCATTATGTGGGTGCTGGGAAGTAAAACAGGGTCTCTCAAGAGCAACAGATGCTCTTACCTGCTGAGCTGTCTCTAAGCTTCACATCTTTTAAACGAACAAACATTGCATATACACAAAACACTCATGCACACACATATAGTTCATAGTACTCACTGAAATACGTGTTCATTGTGGAGTGAGCTGGCTAACTCAAGCTGTTTAGTATATGTGTTACCTTGTATGCATCTGTGGTCAGAACCCTTAGTGCCCACTCTCAAGTACCAAACATTAACTGTCATCAGCTTGCATTCTCTGACTTCTATAATCCAAATCTATGATCCCAGTTCCTGTGGCTACATTGTTTGTTTTACTGTGGAATGTTCCTTGGAATTTTTAGGTCTAGAATGTACTTATGAATCAGCCCCCCTTTGAAGTCACCAACTCGTGGTCTACCAGACAATGTCACCAGAGGGCTCCACGTCACTTAAGGAGACATCACTGCGTCAGAGATTCACAAAGAATTCTATTTATTTATTTATTTGAAGCACAGACTGGATCTAGGCTGGAGAAAAGAAAGCCCAGGGGATCTTAACTGTGATACCCCGCCAACATCTTTGTAAACTTTCTTTCACGTTCTCTTTGGACTTTAATCATTCTGCCTTTTAGTTTGTGTGTTTACACTTAGTTTTGTGTGTGTGTTTTAAGTTCATTGGGAATGCCCAGTTTAGAATACTTAACAGATTTGAAATCCCTGGCTTGCTCTGAAAGTGCAAGACACATAGACACATGCATTTGCTAGAGAGTCTGGGAAGCTTTTAAATATATCTGCAGACAAATAAGTGGCCCCTAATGTAAGTTTGTGCTTTCATGCTGGCTTTTAGCTCTGATACAATGATTCCCAATTCCCAACCCATAGACACACCCACAGCAGGCAGAGATGCTCTGGAGATATTTGTGGATAGTCCTCTAGCTTCCCCTTTCCCAGGTTATTGAGGGAGTGTGGGTGTGGTAACAGATCCCACGGAGGCTGGATGGGTTCTTCCTCTCGGGAGCCCGGCTGTCACTGAGGCTTTCTGGGTGACAGTATAAAGGCGACTGCAGAGCTCAGGGATTGCTGCAGCTGCATGGTCCTGCTTCTGCCCTTCTTGTGACGGGCCGTGTGAGTGTGCAGAACAGCAAAATGGAGGCAGGGGCCTCCTCCTGCCTCTTCTCAGAGCACACTGTTGGCCAAAGCATGGAGGCCGTAAGATATGGGAGCTTTGTGTGTCATAATCAAAATAATCAAAGTCTGTATATTTTCTTACTCATTCTTCCAGATAATTCTTTGATGTAGGCAGGTGTGTGTGTGTGTGTGTGTGTGTGTGTGTGTGTGTGTGTGTTGTCCTCTCTCAATGCAGAAGTGCTTGGAGGCCAGAGGTTGAAGTCAGATGTTTTCCTCAGTCACCTTCCACCTTACTTTTGAGACAGGGTCCTATTCTCTGAATTTGGAGCTCAACCCCCTCCCTCTCTTCTTTGGTGCTATTACCTGTCCAGAAACCTCTTGGATCGTTAACTCTCTACCTCCCAGAACTGGGATTACAGGTGTATCCCACCATGTCTGGCTTCTATGTGGGTGCTAGGGATCTGAACTTGGGTTCTCAGACATGTGCAGCAAGCACTTCACTCACCAAGCTCTTTCTCCTGCCTCTGCTTTCTGTGTTTGTTCCAGTTTTAGAGACAAATAGCGAAAGTGCATGATATTCAAGGTTCTTTTGGAATGTGAGGTTCCTCCCTGCCTTGGAAGAGCCTCTTCCAACATGGGAAAAGCTAGGTGACAGGATGGTGATGGCAGCTGCTGAGAGCTGGGCAAAGTCTTGATGAGATCTACTGCTGGCAGTGGTAATACTTTCATTCTGTGCCTAAAGCCAGGACATTTGGGGAGATGGTGAGGGACAGGTGATTACAGGAATGGGAGGATGCTGAACTTGACAGTGAGAGTCTCTCATGGAATCTGAGCAAGTTAAGATTTTGGTCAACACTGGAGGTGCTGAAAGCTTTAGTCAGCAAAGTTAGGGGAGGTGAGAGAGCAGAAAGAAGTCAGGGTGAGGGGGTGTCTCAGTGGCCTCTAGCACCTTCTAGAAGGATGCTGAGACGATGATGTGCTGCTGGAGCAGGAACACAGGTGGGGGCTTCACGTGTGGGAGGACAGAAGGCACAGCGGCCACTACCTTCCTGTAAGGAGCCTTGATACTGGTGTTGCAGGGGGGTTTAGGTTATTGGTATTGACTGGGAAGAATCTAGAGGGGACCATTGGTTGCAAAGTTTCAATTTTTGCTACTGTGGAATACATTCTGAATACACGAGGGGGCAGGTCAAGATCTGTCCCTTGCTATTATTATTATATAATATATAATATTCAATTATAATATATTATTTATATACTAATATGTAATTATATATAATATAATAATAGTTATATCATTATATTATATTATTATTATTATTATGTTATTGATGTCTTACTTTTCAATATTAAATCTTGGACTTAAGGAAAGTCCCTAACTCTTGGCATGTGTTAAGCACAAGGCAGCTATTGAGAAGGCTTTATTAGGAGCTTCGGTGCTACTGTCACTTGCACCTCTTCCCAGCCCCTTTAAGTCCCACTATCCCAGCCCTATGCTGGAAAAGACCCAGGGCCGTTGCATGCATGGGAATTGCGCGGCAGCATCTGAGTTCAAAGTACGACGCTGGAGGCACCACTGGGTGATGGAAGGGGAGACTGAGGCCATTTCTCTTTCTGAAAATTGCCATCTGTAGTTCTCTTCTTTAAAACACAAATTATTTACCCATGTGTGTGTTCACATATGTGTGAACACAGGTGTGCATCATAACACACACATGGGACTCAGAGAGCAACTAACAGGAGCAGTTTATCCATTTGTGAGTTTGAGGAAAAGAGCTCAAGTGGTCAGGTTTGGAGGCGAGCAGCTTTACCAGCTAGCCATTTTTGTCACCCTCCTTTACATACCGCTCTTTCAGGGCTGAGCAGTTACCAGGTTCAGGGTAACACCCTCACGAACTTTTGTCTAACTCCATTCTGCCCACCCCCATGACTTAGCCCTTAAGTCTTTTCTAAGTTATACGTAGACTAAGCCCAAGGAATGTACCAACCAATTCCAGACTCAAAGCTCTTCAGTGTCTGCCAGGTTTGACCTCTGCTGGCCCCTCTCCTGCATCCTAAGGCCAGGGTGTTGTGGCTGACCACTGACTTAGGCAGAGACAGCTTGTTCAGGTAAGGAGGCTCACTTAGGCCAGTTAACCATAGGAAGAGTTGAAAGGAACCTGAGAATTCCAATTAGGCTCCAACTAATGAGCTGGAAACTTTGGGGAAATCACTATGGGCAATGAGGGGAGAGTGATCATCTTCTTCTTAATTAGCACAGGAAAAAGTTGTGGTCCAGCTGGAGAAGAAATGGCTAGAGGGAGGACGTTGCTGTATGCATCTAAAGGGGGACTCCGGGACGATGGGGAACAGGGGTTGTTGAGCAAACCTGGATCCCTTCCCCTTACAGGGTAGAAAAAGGAAAAGCAGAAGTGTAGAGGGGCAAGCCTGAATACAGAGTACCCGTTATCCAGCTGCTCTTACCACGGGTGCCTAAAGAGCAGGGAAGAGACCCTTTGAGGAACTCCACTGTCCATTCAGTCCTGTGTCACACCGACAGCCAGATTGCTGTTATACTTGTCAGCTCTCTCTCGGGCAATCCCGTGTTGCTTAGTAAGGAAACGGGAGGAAAAACAAAACATAAACCAACAAAAACCCACCTGCTGCTGTCAGAGGTCACAGACCACCAACAGACTTTCAGAGGGCCCTGTCTATCAGCCATGCACACTGGGGCACCTAGGAAACTGAAGAGCAAGCAAGCTGTAAGTCAGAGGGCATACCTGTCTTGGCTAAGGTCTTCCTCAGCTCCAAGCCTGAGGATCTAGGGACAATAAGCCTGTGGAATCAAGTTGGCAGCCGGCCAATCCTCCCCTCCCCATTAGGAGATCCTTTGGGAAAGCCGGCCTAGCAGGGGGCACCTGGTGGTTTTCCCCAAGGGGTACCCCACTGAACCTAGGTGGGGGACGCAACACGTACTAAGTCCTGCACCTGAGCTGGGGGCGCTGTACTCAGCGTCCTGGATGGTTTGTGTGGGGGGCGCGTTCCTGGCCACCTCCAAATAGCCTGCAGCCCCTACTCAGCCCCAAGCCCTGGCGAATCAGCCCGGTAAGCCTCCTCCCCTCCCGCTTTGGGCGGCTTGAGCCCGCGCCCGCTCCAGTTGCTG
Organism: Microtus agrestis; assembly: GCA_902806775.1. Lineage (NCBI taxonomy): Eukaryota > Metazoa > Chordata > Mammalia > Rodentia > Cricetidae > Microtus > Microtus agrestis. Next base: position 93,301 of record CADCXT010002244.1, read on the forward strand.
CAGCTGCCACTGCTGGCGGCGGCGGGGCGCGAGCCAAAGAGGCTCCGGCTGCGAGGACAGGGACGAGGAGGAGCCAGAGGAGGAGAGGAAGAAGCAGCAAGCGAGGAGCCGCGGGGTCGTGGAGACCCGACTCGAGGGGTCCCGTAGAGAACTGGCTAGGGGGCAGAGAAGGCAGGGCAGCCGGCCGCAGCCAACCTGCCGCGGCCCCGCGAGCATAGGAGGCGGCGATCCAGAAGCTGAGCGAAGCCCGGGGGAGGAAGGGTGGCGTGGGCACGCCCGGGCAGGAGAGCGTGGATTCTCCAATCCTAACGAGCTGTGGCCTCATCACCCAGGAGCTGCTCGAGGACGGGCGGGGGACCCCGGGCCCGGGCGCAGCGCACACGCGCACACGCGTTGCGCACACCAGGCGGGCCAGGCGGCGCCTAGGGCAGCCGGGACAGCGCGCACAGAGCTCAGGGGGCACAGACCCCGGGCACGGGGGACCCGCGGCGCCCCCTGGGCTCCCGGTGCTCCGCGTAGCCCCAGGAGAGATCGGGACCCGGGTCCGGGAGTGGGAACCACCCGCGCTCATCCCCCCCCCGCCGGGCCAGCGGCCCGGGGGAGGGCGGGCGCCAGCGCTTGGCTGTATATATCTCCGCGCCCCGCCAGGTCGCGCACAGCGCCCCGAGCCCAGGCGTCTCCCCGCCCCCCCTCCCCGCGTTCGGGGGCGGCGGCGGCAGCAGTAGCAGCAACATGGCTGTTGATGGGTATTCGGGGTGGCCCTGGCGGCGCGAGGAGTTCCCTCGAGCCCCTGCGCAGGCCGCCAGTTGCTAGCTATGGCAAACGGTGGCGGCGGCGGAGGAAGCAGCGGTCAGAATGAGCAGCAATATCCACGCGAACCATCTCAGCCTAGACGCGTCCTCCTCTTCCTCCTCCTCTTCTTCTTTCCTCCTCCTCTTCCTCCTCGTCCTCGGTCCACGAGCCCAAGATGGATGCGCTTATCATCCCGGTGACCATGGAGGTGCGGTGCGACAGCCAACGCATGTGGTGGGCTTTCCTGGCCTCCTCCATGGTGACTTTCTTCAGCGGCCTCTTCACCATCTTGCTCTGGCGGACGCTGAAGTTCCTGTGGACCGTTTGCTGCCACTGCGGGGGCAAGACGAAGATAACGCGCGCCCCGGTCGCCCGCCCCCTGCGCCAGCCCCGCCGTTTCTTCGCGTCCCTTGCAGCCCACCTCTTTGCTCCGCATGGCATCTTGCCTCCTTCCGTCCCTGCCTGCCTGGTCCCCGCTGTCTGCCCTTCCCTCCCTTCTCCCTGCGCCCTCGGATTGGGGCAAGATCTGTGCGCCAGCGGTGAGGAGTTGACCCCAGCTGGTGCGCTCCAGGACGCAGACCCCCGCTTTAGTTTCCTGTTTATTGTAGGGTTGTTAGTGGCTGCGTGCCTCTTGGGTATGGTGGTGTGGAGTGAAGAGAAGAAACCTCGTTGGCAACAGAGAAAGCTGGAAGACCCTGGGTGCGTGCCCGGTACCACTCACAGGCCGCGGCTAGGCTCTTCATGGTGGGCCGGTAGGGGCAGATCCGCTTATACTCTAGGAGCTTGCTGGAGAAATGAGTTCATAGGGTTCCAAAGCCCTTGTCCTTTGGGCAAGGAAGAAAATCTCTTGCATTTGGGAATTCTGAGGGAGTAACGTGGCTGGAGAAAGTGGGGTCATAAGGGTTAATAGAAAGTTGGAAAGACTCATTTCAGAAGGGGGGTCAACCCGTGGAGAGTCACTTTCTGAATGGCATGGTTCCAAGTCTGATGTCACCGCCCACTCCATCTTTTACATTTTCTTTGTAGAACATTCCCCTACCCCAAGTACTTTCGCTGCCTCTGCACTCCTCTCCAAGGCCACCCACTTTGGGTCCCCGCAAATGCAGCCAACAGTTCCAAGCTATAGCACAAGGGCAGCCCGCATCAGACTCTGAGCGGCTTTGCGCAGCCCCTTCTTGGCATTTGATGTGGCTGGAAGTCGCCTTAAGCTATTCCAGGCAGAGACGCCCACCCGCATCAGGACTCACTAGCTGTATGGTTGCTAGGCTGACTCCTGGGTTGTGGCCATATCCCTAGAGGTGTCCCTGCCCACCACCTAGCACTGGCTGGAGGTGGGGGCCGGGGATGGGCAGTGTTTGAGAGAGAACTACAGATGACTAAAAGAAAGAACTGGAAATAAAGAGAGGGAGCTGAACTGGGCGCCTCCATTTTAAGAGTAATTCTCATCTAAGAAGACTTCACAGCACCCACATTTTTTGGAGGGAGGAGATGTGTAGGGGGAATTGTACAAGACAGACACTCATCTTGGTCCCCAAATGTTCAGACCTCATCTAGTAAAGTTAATCCCGGGACCCCCCTCAGACTTCACGGGACCCAGCAACTTGTAGCAGCCTGCTGACTGCTAAGGAGAGAGAGAGAGGAGTTAGGCTAGGGGATAGGCTGACTCTGAAACCCAAGGGCAAAGGAAGCACTCTGTGTCGTTAATTATGCATCACCGTAGGTGCTGGGCTCAGCTGTGTTTTGTGGCAGCACATTTGTGTTTTGGAAAATACTGGAGTGTTGGAATAAGGGAGGAAAGAGGAAAAGCACCCTTCTTTGCTTTCTCTTCCCATTACTCTGAAAGCCTCCAGTGGTGGAGTCACCTTCTTGGCGATGGAGGCTCCCCCTTCCTTTTCAAGGAGAAAGATTGCTGGCCTTCCAGAGAAGCCTTCAGATTAAGCAAGGTTCCCACAGTCAGACCCAGAGAAGCCTTCTACCTGATCAGACTTCCCTTCAGCCTGATCATAGAATTAATCAGTCATTCTCTCTTCTCCACCTCCAGCCCATCCCTAGAGTTTCTCCTTCTCAAATTGAGACTTGCCAACTGTTTTAGTGGGTACGGCAGCTCACAGTTGCACGCACCTCAATTATTGTCTAGATGGAATTGGTTTAGTTTGAATTTTTAAGAACTGCCTTCTATTTTTCAGAAAGTGAACAATTTTGATCATAATGAATATGTTTTATCATCCTGATGCAGCTTTTATCATCTCTTTACGCTAGGGTTACCCAGTGCTTGTATAGAGCCTGTTATTATATGCTTTTTAGATTATTTACATACAGAATCTCTTTCCTGAAAAAATGACCAGCGTACTTTCTGTCAGTTTTTTAAAAAAGGTTTTGTGCAAGGGTAATTAAAAAGCAATACGTATTTGTCTACATACTTTTTTAGCCTGAAGACCAACTGAGTACACATAGTTGAGAGTTTCTATACAAAATCAACTCCACCAACCCAGAATGAGAGATAATTAGGGTTTATTGAAAGATTGAAGGCCCAAACAAAATAGCATCAAGCTATTTTTGAAATCATGAGTTCTTTAAGAATCATGCCCAGATCTCTTAATACCCATTTCTTGATTTGTTTGATTAAATTGTGTGTACTCAGCTCACTGTATCTAACAATGGTAAGTGAGGTTTCTTGGAAGCTTTTCTTTCTACCTTTTAGGTTCTGCATTCATTTTGCAATCATCCCTCCCCCCCCCCCCCGCTGTCCAAGTATCTGGTCATTTTGTCAAGACTTAGTGCAGAATAAAGAATTCAGCCCAAGCAAACCTTTTCTGCTTTTCCACAGAAACTTCCTTCTACTCACCCTCAGGCCTGTTTGTCCATCCCCACCCTTATCCAGATCCGTGTGCTTTTCTAGGAACTAGAGCTCTGGGAAAGGTATCTTCCGGGAAAGGCACCTGAAATTCCCAGGGAGACATGTTTCAGCAGGAGCTTGGAATCCTGTGCATTTGGTCTCCAGGTCCGCACAGTGGTTTTTGCTGATAGGAACCCAGGATTGTGAACATACATCTTGGGGCCTCTGCTCCTTTGTACCTTTGACCTACAAATAGCATATAGCTAATGGCTTCATCATTTAAAAATAGATTGTGGACTTTTTTGGGGAGAGTGGGTGAGTAAGAAAGAACATTTATGCCTGGTGAAGTAGCATATGTCTGTAATTCCAGTAACCGAGGACAGAGACAGGAGGATCATGAGTTTAAATCAGCTCGAACTGTGTAGCCGTATTCAGTCTAAGAGTGAAACACAGTAACAGCAGCAAAGCTCTCCACCTCTGTTGTAGAAAGGGCGCGGTCTTGCCAGCACTGTGCTTTTCTGAGCTTCTTCATTGCTTCCCTTCAGCACGTCAGCAAGCACTGGTCATTTGGCCAAGATATTTTGAGGTTCAATCCAATCCTGGATTGTAGTTGAACATGATGGTTATTCAGGCAGCCTAGATAAGCCATTTTACTTCTCTGACCCCTGTGAGATTTGAGGGTTGAAACCCAACTCCGTTCCCTGTTTTGGGGTTCCACACAGGAGAATGGGAGGAGAAAGGAATTGTGGGGAAATATTTTAGCTCGGTGGGCTTTGCAGTTTCCAGATCCTTTTGGAATCTGGCTGTCGACCATATATGCATCTTTGTTCTCTTTATTTATTCATCTTCTAGCATATGGTCTACTTCTCCTTAAATGTCTTCTGGAGAAAGAGGCCATTTGTGGCTAGGTCTCTGGTTTGCTGCAGGACCTGCATGTGGCCGGGCATAGACTCACTGATAATCTCAGTCAGGGCTGGCATCTCTGTAGCAGCTTGGGCTTGATCAAGGATGGTCTGCATGTTGTGAATTATTGAGGTGTTGTCTCCATGGTTGTGTCCGAGAAAACAACACAATTTCTCTGACAAGCTCGGGACTAATATAAGTATCAGTTCCCATTATGGTTTGGTAATTACCCGGGGTCTGGTCCAGTGCGTTTAATCAGAACTGCGGCTTCAGCGCCCTGGAACTCTCGATTCCAGATTGGCCCCAGTGCTTGGTTTCCTCTTGGCCTGGCGGCTGCCAGCACCAATGACCTTCACATACTCTTTTGTGGTCAGATCACTTGGGGTGGCCAGGAAGAAGTTCTCAGGCCCCAGTCACAGGGGACCTTACCTGGCCTTGTCCAGACTGCTTGTTCTCATTGTTTATTAAAAAAAACAAACAAACATTTTGCTTTATGTATATGTATATGCATCTGGTGTATGTGGAGGCTAGAAGAAGTGTTGGATCTTCTGAGACTGGACATTCAGATGATTGTGAACTACTGTGTGTGTGTGTGTGTGTGTGTGTGTGTGTGTGTGTGTGCTGGAAACCAAACCTGGGTTTTCCAAGAGCAATAAGTGCTCTTAGCTACTGAGTCACCTCTCCAGCCTCACTGCTATACTGTTTGTTTGTCTATTTATTTATTTATTTCTGTTTGATGGATAGTTTAAACTCTACAGTTGGTCAACGCAGAATAAAGGGTGCCGCACACACTCAGGCGCATATCTTTGGCTGACAGTAAAGTCTAGCCTTATTTCCTCATTGGCCAGAGGAAAACACTGGCACTTAAACTTTGTAGAATTCCTTTAGGAATTACCTAAAACAGGTATACATAGTACCCAACGAACACCAGATACTAGCAGGCCTCTTGGAAGTGGGAGTTGCTACAGCTCCACCAAGTGAGAAGCTGTTTTCTCTGATTTGTTGAACAAAAGCTGCAGAAGGGCACAGACTAGAACAGAAGACATTTTGGAGTCCAAGAAGCTTCCAGACTTGACAGCATGAATCAAACAACCTGTCAAAAGTCACACTGAGATTGGGGCTTTGGGTCACTGCAAGTTAGAGCGATTGGGATCTGGTAGCTGAAGAAGGACCTAGGGAGGGGATGCCTTGACTGTATGGTCCTGTTGTTGATGATGGCGGGTGTTGTGGGTAGGTACTGCTGGCGCTGGTGTAGGGCTGGCAGAGCGAAACATTGTAACGGTCAGCTGGAGATGTAACTGTTCAGCAATACCTCCTTGAGGGGCAGATTCCATCCATCATAACTCAGGTCCGAGCTCACAGACTTACCTGTCTGTCTGTGTTTCTCTGTGTTCCTCTCCCGCCCACCTGACCCGTTGTTGTGGTCACACATACAGGATGCTGACCCAGGCCAGCTTTTCCTTGGCAGCCTCTTCAGCAGGATTTCCCAAAGCGTGTTCTGGCCCTTGCCCTTGACTTTACCTTGGGAGAGATTGGTAGTGCCGGCCCTGGCCAAGTCTCTCCTTGGAGGATCTCATCACAGGCATGCAGAGGTCCTGCTGAAAGGAACTTGCCCTTACTGTGAGCAGCCTTTCCCAGGCTTCCATTCTGCTGTGTAGTGACCAAGGGTCAGCCTATGCCCTTGGCAAGGACTGCAGCACTGTGTGCCTCAGTTTCCTCACATTCAGACTCTCCTCACATTGAGACTTGTAATAGAACACAGTCCTGTGGTTCTTCCATTAGCCTCATTGCACAGTGTTCCGAGAAGATGTGGGTCCATGATTTTATAGCAAGCCTTGGCCTGCTATTGCTGCTTCTGGAAAAAGAGATACCCTGAAATTTGGCCTGAGAGAGAAGGGAGGTCAGGCTAACTGTGCCCCACTTTTTGCCTTGCTACCATGTTCTTTGGGCCGGGGTATTTAATAGGTGCCTTGCAGATGGGAATGCTTGCTTTAAGACTCCCTTGCTTACTCTGCCCCCTGCTTTTTTTTTCTCTCTCTCTCTAGCCCTCTCTCTGTCTTTGAAGCAGTAAAGATGGCTTTGGATTACAATGCCGGGGTCTCCTTCCCAAAGTGGGTAGCAGGGGTTCCCTGGCTCAGTGGCCATGGCTGTGCTAATCTGTGAATCACAGCAGCCAACAGTGCTTTCTCAGGACTTCAGAGCTGTGGAGCCTCTAGAGAAACTCCCTTTTGGTTTATGGGAAAGCATTGTGTTTTTGTAGCGAAACCATAGCCCTGGGGCATCATGGAGAACTCTGAGACTTGTGGAGAAATCTTTAAGGGTCAGGTAAGGCTAGTCTCCTGCAGAACCTCTGAAATTCCACCACTATACACAGCAGGACCAGACCA
>CADCXT010002245.1:0-19671 GCA_902806775.1 Microtus agrestis
AAAGATAATCACGATCTTTGAAAGTCAAAGAATTTCATGAAATGCTTTTGTGAAGCGCATGTGTTACTCTGAAATGAGAAGGTCTATTTGGGATATATAAAAGTATGGTTAAAAGTGAGAACAGTGTTCCTTTTATCTGTAGAAGCTTTACTTTGAAAGATAATCACGATCGTTTGAAAGTCGTGAATTTCATGAAATGCTTTTATGAGAAACGCACATGTGTTACTCTGAAATGAGAAGCGTCTTTTTAGGATATGTCAAAGTATAGTTAAAAGTGAGAACAGTGTTCCTTTTCTCTTAGAAGCTTTACTTTGAAAGATAATCACGTTCTTTGAAAGTCAATGAATTTCATGAAATGCTTTTATGAAACGCACATGTGTTACTCTGAAATGGAAGCGTCTGTTTGGGATATGTCAAAGTATGGTTAAAAGTGAGAACAGTGTTCCTTTTCTCTGTAGAAGCTTTACTTTGAAAGATAATCACGATCATTTGAAAGTCAGTGAATTTCATGAAATGCACTTTTGAAACGCACATGTATTACTCTGTGTAGACGTCTGTTTGGGATATGTCAAAGTATGGTTATAAGTGAGAACAGTGTTCCTTTTCTCTGTAGAAGCTTTACTTTGAAAGATAATCACGATCATTTGAAAGTCAGTGAATTTCATGAAATGCTTTTTTGATAAACGCACATGTGTTACTCTGAAATGAGAAGCGTCTGTTTGGGATATGTCAAAGTATGGTTAAAGTGAGAACAGTGTTCCTTTTCTCTGTAGAAGCTTTACTTTGAAAGATAATCACGATCATTTGAAAGTCAGTGAATTTCATGAAATGCTTTTGTGCAGCATGTGTTACTCTGAAATGAAGCGTCTGTTTTGGGATATGTCAAAGTATGGTTAAAGTGAGAACAGTGTTCCTTTTCTCTGTAGAAGCTTTACTTTGAAAGATAATCACGATCATTTGAAAGTCAGTGAATTTCATGAAATGCTTTTTGTGAAGCACATATGTTATTCTGAAATGAGAAAGCGTCTGTTTGGGATATGTCAAAGTATGTGTTAAAAGTGAGAACAGTGTTCCTTTTCTCTGTATGAAGCTTTACTTTGAAAGATAATCCACGATCATTTGAAAGTCAGTGAATTTCATGGAAATGCTTTTGTGAAACGCATGTGTGTTACTCTGAAATGAGAAGCGTCTGTTTGGGATATGTCAAAGTATGGTTAAAAGTGAGAACAAGTGTTCCTTTTCTCTGTAGAAGCTTTACTTTGAAAGATAATCACGATCATTTGAAAGTCAGTGAATTTCATGAAATGCTTTTGTGAGAAACGCACATGTGTTACTCTGAAATGAGAAGCGTCTGTTTGGGATATGTCAAAGTATGGTTAAAAGTGAGAACAGTGTTCCTTTTCTCTGTAGAAGCTTTACTTTGAAAGATAATCTCGATCATTTGAAAGTCAGTGAATTTCATGAAATGCTTTTGTGAGAAACGCACATGTGTTACTCTGAAATGAGAAGCGTCTGTTTGGGATATGTCAAAGTATGGTTAAAAGTGAGAACAGTGTTCCTTTTCTCTGTAGAAGCTTTACTTTGAAAGATAATCACGATCATTTGAAAGTCAGTGAATTTCATGAAATGCTTTTGTGAGAAACGCACATGTGTTACTCTGAAATGAGAAGCGTCTGTTTGGGATATGTCAAAGTATGGTTAAAAGTGAGAACAGTGTTCCTTTTCTCTGTAGAAGCTTTTACTTTGAAGATAATCACGATCATTTGAAAGTCAGTGAATTTCATGAAATGCTTTTGTGAGAAATGCACATGTGTTACTCTGAAATGAGAAGCGTCTGTTTGGGATATGTCAAAGTATGGTTAAAAGTGAGAACAGTGTTCCTTTTCTCTGTAGGAAGCTTTACTTTGAAGATAAAATCACGATCATTTGAAAGTCAAAGAATTTCATGAAATGCTTTTGTGAGAAGCGCACATGTGTTACTCTGAAATGAGAAGCGTCTGTTTGGGATATGTCAAAGTATGGTTAAAAGTGAGAAGAGTGTTCCTTTTCTCTGTAGAAGCTTTACTTTGAAGAGATAATCACGATCATTTTGAAAGTCAATGAATTTCATGAAATGCTTTTGTGAGAAGCACATGTGTTACTCTGAAATGAGAAGTGTCTGTTTGGGATATGTCAAAGTATGGTTAAAAGAGAGTGAAGACAGTGTTCCTTTTCTCTGTAGAAGCTTTACTTTGAAGATAATCACGATCATTTGAAAGTCAATGAATTTCATGAAATGCTTTTGTGAAAGCACATGTGTTACTCTGGAATGAGAAGCGTCTGTTTGGGATATGTCAAAGTATGGATAAAAGTGAGAACAGTGTTCCTTTTCTCTGTAGAAGCTTTACTTTGAAAGATAATCACGTTCTTTGAAGTGTATGAATTTCATGAAATGCTTTTGTGAAAGGCACATGTGCATTACTCTGAAATGAGAAGCGTCTGTTTGGGATATGTCAAAGTATGGTTAAAGTGAGAACAGTGTTCCTTTCTCTGTAGAAGCTTTGCTTTGAAAGATAATCACGTTCTTTGAAAACAAAAGAATTTCATGTAATGCTTTTCCGAGAAAGCACATGTGTTACTCTGAGAATGAGAAGCATCTGTTTGGGATATGTCAAGTATGGTTAAAAGTGAGAACAGTGTTCCTTTTCTCTGTAGAAGCTTTACTTTGAAAGATAATCACGTTCTTTGAAAGTGTATGAATTTCATGAAATGCTTTTGTGAGAAACGCACATGTGTTACTCTGAAATGAGAAGCGTCTGTTTGGGATATGTCAAAGTATGGATAAAAGTGAGAACAGTGTTGTTTTTCTCTGTAGAAGCTTTACTTTGAAAGATAATCACGTTCTTTCAAAGTGTATGAATTTCATGAAATGCTTTTGTGAACAAGTACATATGTTACTCTGAAATGAGAAGCATCTGTTTGGGATATCTCAAAATATGGTTAAAAGTGAGAACAGTGTTCCTTTTCTCTGTAGAAGCTTTACTTTGAAAGATAATCACGTTATTTGAAAGTATTGAATTTCATGAAATGCTTTTGTGAGAAGACGCGCATGTGTTACTCTGAAATGAGAAGCGTCTGTTGGGATATGTCAAAATATGGTTAAAAGTGAGAACAGTGTTCCTTTTCTCTGTAGAAGCTTTACTTTGAAAGTTAATCACGTTCTTTGAAATTGTATGAATTTCATGAAATGCTTTTGAGAAATGCAAATGTGGTACTCTGAAAAGAGAAGCGTCTTTTTGGGATATGTCAAAGTATGGTTAAAAGTGAGAACAGTGTTCCTTTTCTCTGTAGAAGCTTTGCTTTGAAAGATAATCACGTTCTTTGAAAACAAAGAATTTCATGTAATGCTTTTGTGAGAAAGCAATGTTACTCTGAAATGAGAAGCGTCTATTTGGGATATGTCAAGTATGGTTAAAAGTGAGAACAGTGTTCCTTTTCTCTGTAGAAGCTTTACTTTGAAAGATAATCACGTTCTTTGAAAGTATATGAATTTCATGAAATGCTTTTTTTGAGAAACGCACATGTGCTACTCTGAAATGAGAAGCGTCTGTTTGGGATATGTCAAAGTATCGTTAAAAGTGAGAACAGTGTTCCTTTTCTCTGTAGAAGCTTTACTTTGAAAATAATCATGTTCTTTGAAAGTGTATGAGATTTCACGATATTCTTTTGTGAGAAACGCACATGTGTTACTCTGAAATAAGAAGCGTCTGTTTGGGATATGTCAAAGTATGGTTAAAAGTGAGAACAGTGTTCCTTTTCTCTGTAGAAGCTTTGCTTTGAAAGATAATCACGTTCTTTGAAAGTGTATGAATTTCATGAAATGCTTTATGAGGAAACACACATGTGCTACTCTGAAATGAGAAGCGTCTGTTTGGGATATGTCTAAGTATGGTTAAAAGTGAGAACAGTGTTCCTTTTCTCTGTAGAAGCTTTACTTTGAAAGATAATCACGTTCTTTGAAAGTCTGTGAATTTCATGAAATGCTTTTGTGAAACGCACATGTGCTACTCTGAAATGAGAAGCGTCTGTTTGGGATATGTCAAAGTTTGGTTAAAAGTGAGAACAGTGTTCCTTTTCTCTGTAGAAGCTTTACTTTTGAAATATAATCACGTTCTTTGAAAGTGTGTGAATTTCATGAAATGCTTTTGTGAGAACGCACAGGTGTTACTCTGAAATGTGAAGCGTCTGTTTGGGATATGTCAAAGTATGATTAAAAGTGAGAACAGTGTTCCTTTTCTCTGTAGAAGCTTTACTTTGAAAGATAATCATGTTCTTTTGAAAGTGAATGAATTTCATGATATTCTTTTGTGACAAACGCACATGTGTTACTCTGAAATGAGAAGCGTCTGTTTGGGATATGTCAAAGTATTGTTAAAAGTGAGAACAGTGTTCCTTTTCTCTGTAGAAGCTTTACTTTGAAAGATAATCACGTTCTTTGAAAGTGTATGAATTTCATGATATTCTTTTGTGAGAAACGCACATGTGTTACTCTGAAATGAGAAGCGTCTGTTTGGGATATGTCAAAGTATTGTTAAAAGTGAGAACAGTGTTCCTTTTCTCTGTAGAAGCTTTACTTTGAAAGATAATCATGTTCTTTGAAAGTGTATGAATTTCATGAAATGCTTTTGTGAAAACGCACATGTGTTACTCTGAAATGAGAAGCGTCTGTTTGGGATATGTCAAAGTATGGTTAAAAGTGAGAACAGTGTTCTTTTTCTTTGTAGAAGCTTTACTTTGAATGATAATCACGTTCCTTTGAAAGGGTGAGTGAATTTCATGAAATGCTTTTGTGAGAAACGCACATGTGTTACTCTGAAATGAGAAGCGTCTGTTTGGGATATCTCAAAGTATGGTTAAAAGTGAGAACAGTGTTCCTTTTCTCTGTTGAAGCTTTACTTTGAAAGATAATCACGTTCTTTGAAAGTTATGAATTTCATGAAATGCTTTTGTGAGAAACGCACATGTGCTATTCTGAAATGAGAAGCGTCTGTTTGGGATATGTCAAAGTATGGTTAAAAAGGAGAACAGTGTTCCTTTTCTCTGTAGAAGATTTGCTTTGAAAGATAATCACGTTCTTTGAAAACAAAGAATTTCATGAAATGCTTTTGGGAGAAACGCACATGTGTTACTCTGAAATGAGAAGCGTCTGTTTGGCATATGTCAAAGTATGGTTAAAAGTGAGAACAGTGTTCCTTTTCTCTGTAGAAGCTTTACTTTGAAAGATAATCACGTTCTTTGAAAGTGTATGAATTTCATGAAATGCTTTTGTGAGAAACGCACATGTGCTACTCTGAAATGAGAAGCGTCTATTTTGGATATGTAAAAGTATGGTTAAAGGGAGAACAGTGTTCCATTTAAACTGTAGAAGCTTTACTTTGAAAGATAATCACGTTCTTTGAAAGTGTATGAATTTCATGATATGCCTTTGTGAGAAACGCACATTTGTTACTCTGAAATGAGAAGAGTCTATTTGGGATATGTCAAAGTCTTGTTAAAAGTGAGAACAGTGTTCCTTTTCTCTGTGAAAAGCTTTGCTTAGAAAGATAATCACGTTCCTTTGAAAGTGTATGATGTTCATGAAATGCTTTTGGGAGAAACGCACATGTGTTACTCTGAAATGAGAAGCGTCTGTTTGGGATATGTCAAAGTATGGTAAAAGTGAGAACAGTGTTCCTTTTCTCTGTAGAAGCTTTACTTTGAAAGATAATCACGTTCTTTGAAAGTGTATGAATTTCAAGAAATGCTTTTTTTTGAAACGCACATGTGTTACTCTGAAATGAGAAGCGTCTGCTTGGGATATGTCAAAGGATGGTTAAAAGTGAGAACAGTGTTCCTTTTCTCTGTAGAAGCTTTACTTTGAAAGATAATCACGTTCTTTGAAAGTGTATGAATTTCATGATATTCTTTTGAGAAACGCACATGTGTTACTCTGAAATAAGAAGCGTCTGTTTGGGATATGTCAAAGTATGGTTAAAAGTGAGAACAGTGTTCCTTTTCTCTGTAGAAGCTTTACTTTGAAAGATAATCACGTTCTTTGAAAGTGTATGAATTTCATGAAATGCTTTTGTGAGAAACGCACATGTGTTACTCTGAAATGAGAAGCGTCTGTTTGGGATATGTCAAAGTTTGGTTAAAAGTGAGAACAGTGTTCCTTTGTTCTGTAGAAGCTTTACTTTGAAAGATAATCACGTTCTTTGAAAGTGTATGAATTTCATGAAATGCTTTTTGAGAAACGCACAGGTGTTACTCTGAAATGAGAAGCGTCTGTTTGGGATATGTCAAAGTATGATTAAAAGTGAGAACAGTGTTCCTTTTCTCTGTAGAAGCTTTACTTGGAAAGATAATCATGTTCTTTGAAAGTGTATGAATTTCATGATATTCTTTTGTGAGAAACGCACATGTGTTACTCTGAAATGAGAAGCGTCTGTTTGGGATATGTCAAAGTATTGTTAAAAGTGAGAACAGTGTTCCTTTTCTCTGTAGAAGCTTTACTTTGAAAGATAATCACGTTCTTTGAAAGTGTATGAATTTCATGATATTCTTTTGTGAGAAACGCACATGTGTTACTCTGAAATGAGAAGCGTCTGTTTGGGATATGTCAAAGTATTGTTAAAAGTGAGAACAGTCTTCCTTTTCTCTGTAGAAGCTTTACTTTGAAAGATAATCACGTTCTTTGAAAGTGAATGAATTTCATGAAATGCTTTTGTGAGAAACGCACATGTGTTACTCTGAAATGAGAAGCGTCTGTTTGGGATATGTCAAAGTATGGTTAAAAGTGAGAACAGTGTTCTTTTTCTTTGTAGAAGCTTTACTTTGAAAGATAATCACGTTCTTTGAAAGGGGGATGAATTTCATGAAATGCTTTTGTGAGAAACGCACATGTGTTACTCTGAAATGAGAAGCGTCTGTTTGGGATATGTCAAAGTATGGTTAAAAGTGAGAACAGTGTTCCTTTTCTCTGTTGAAGCTTTACTTTGAAAGATAATCACGTTCTTTGAAAGTGTATGAATTTCATGAAATGCTTTTGTGAGAACGCACATGTGCTATTCTGAAATGAGAAGCGTCTGTTTGGGATATGTCAAAGTATGGTTAAAAGTGAGAACAGTGTTCCTTTTCTCTGTAGAAGATTTGCTTTGAAAGATAATCACGTTCTTTGAAAACAAAAGAATTTCATGAAATGCTTTTGGGAGAAACGCACATGTGTTACTCTGAAATGAGAAGCGTCTGTTTGGCATATGTCAAAGTATGGTTAAAAGTGAGAACAGTGTTCCTTTTCTCTGTAGAAGCTTTACTTTGAAAGATAATCACGTTCTTTGAAAGTGTATGAATTTCATGAAATGCTTTTGTGAGAAACGCACATGTGCTACTCTGAAATGAGAAGCGTCTATTTTGGATATGTAAAAGTATGGTTAAAGGGAGAACAGTGTTCCATTTAAACTGTAGAAGCTTTACTTTGAAAGATAATCACGTTCTTTGAAAGTGTATGAATTTCATGATATGCCTTTGTGAGAATCGCACATTTGTTACTCTGAAATGAGAAGAGTCTGTTTGGGATATGTCAAAGTCTTGTTAAAAGTGAGAACAGTGTTCCTTTTCTCTGTAGAAGCTTTGCTTAGAAAGATAATCACGTTCTTTGAAAGTGTATGATGTTCATGAAATGCTTTTGGGAGAAACGCACATGTGTTACTCTGAAATGAGAAGCGTCTATTTGGGATATGTAAAAGTATGGTTAACAGTGAGAACAGTGTTCCATTTAAACTGTAGAAGCTTTACTTTGAAAGATAATCACGTTCTTTTGAAAGTGTATGAATTTCAAGAAATGCTTTTGTGAGAAACGCACATGTGCTACTCTGAAATGAGAAGCGTCTGCTTGGGATATGTCAAAGGATGGTTAAAAGTGAGAACAGTGTTCCTTTTCTCTGTAGAAGCTTTACTTTGAAAGATAATCACGTTCTTTGAAAGTGTATGAATTTCATGATATTCTTTTTTGAGAAACGCACATGTGTTACTCTGAAATAAGAAGCGTCTGTTTGGGATATGTCAAAGTATGGTTAAAAGTGAGAACAGTGTTCCTTTTCTCTGTAGAAGCTTTACTTTGAAAGATAATCACGTTCTTTGAAAGTGTATGAATTTCATGAAATGCTTTTGTGAGAAACGCACATGTGCTACTCTGAAATGAGAAGCGTCTGTTTGGGATATGTCAAAGTATGGTTAAAAGTGAGAACAGTGTTCCTTTGTTCTGTAGAAGCTTTACTTTGAAAGATAATCACGTTCTTTGAAAGTGTATGAATTTCATGAAATGCTTTTGTGAGAAACGCACAGGTGTTACTCTGAAATGTGAAGCGTCTGTTTGGGATATGTCAAAGTATGATTAAAAGTGAGAACAGTGTTCCTTTTCTCTGTAGAAGCTTTACTTGGAAAGATAATCATGTTCTTTGAAAGTGTATGAATTTCATGATATTTTCTTTGTGAGAAACGCACATGTGTTACTCTGAAATGAGAAGCGTCTGTTTGGGATATGTCAAAGTATTGTTAAAAGTGAGAACAGTGTTCCTTTTCTCTGTAGAAGCTTTACTTTGAAAGATAATCACGTTCTTTGAAAGTGTATGAATTTCATGATATTCTTTTGTGAGAAACGCACATGTGTTACTCTGAAATGAGAAGCGTCTGTTTGGGATATGTCAAAGTATTGTTAAAAGTGAGAACAGTGTTCCTTTTCTCTGTAGAAGCTTTACTTTGAAAGATAATCATGTTCTTTGAAAGTGTATGAATTTCATGAAATGCTTTTGTGAGAAACGCACATGTGTTACTCTGAAATGAGAAGCGTCTGTTTGGGATATGTCAAAGTATGGTTAAAAGTGAGAACAGTGTTCTTTTCTTTGTAGAAGCTTTACTTTGAAAGATAATCACGTTCTTTGAAAGGGTATGAATTTCATGAAATGCTTTTGTGAGAAACGCACATGTGTTACTCTGAAATGAGAAGCGTCTGTTTGGGATATCTCAAAGTATGGTTAAAAGTGAGAACAGTGTTCCTTTTCTCTGTAGAAGCTTTACTTTGAAAGATAATCACGTTCTTTGAAAGTGTATGAATTTCATGAAATGCTTTTGTGAGAAACGCACATGTGCTATTCTGAAATGAGAAGCGTCTGTTTGGGATATGTCAAAGTATGGTTAAAAGTGAGAACAGTGTTCCTTTTCTCTGTAGAAGATTTGCTTTGAAAGATAATCACGTTCTTTGAAAACAAAAGAATTTCATGAAATGCTTTTGGGAGAAACGCACATGTGTTACTCTGAAATGAGAAGCGTCTGTTTGGCATATGTCAAAGTATGGTTAAAAGTGAGAACAGTGTTCCTTTTCTCTGTAGAAGCTTTACTTTGAAAGATAATCACGTTCGTTGAAAGTGTATGAATTTCATGAAATGCTTTTGTGAGAAACGCACATGTGCTACTCTGAAATGAGAAGCGTCTATTTTGGATATGTAAAAGTATGGTTAAAAGGAGAACAGTGTTCCATTTAAACTGTAGAAGCTTTACTTTGAAAGATAATCACGTTCTTTGAAAGTGTATGAATTTCATGATATGCCTTTGTGAGAAACGCACATGTGTTACTCTGAAATGAGAAGAGTCTGTTTGGGATATGTCAAAGTCTTGTTAAAAGTGAGAACAGTGTTCCTTTTCTCTGTAGAAGCTTTGCTTAGAAAGATAATCACGTTCTTTGAAAGTGTATGATGTTCATGAAATGCTTTTGGGAGAAACGCACATGTGTTACTCTGAAATGAGAAGCGTCTATTTGGGATATGTAAAAGTATGGTTAAAAGTGAGAACAGTGTTCCATTTAAACTGTAGAAGCTTTACTTTGAAAGATAATCACGTTCTTTGAAAGTGTATGAATTTCATGATATGCCTTTGTGAGAAACGCACATGTGTTACTCTGAAATGAGAAGAGTCTGTTTGGGATATTTCAAAGTATGGTTAAAAGTGAGAACAGTGTTCCTTTTCTCTGTAGAAGCTTTGCTTTGAAAGATAATCACGTTCTTTGAAAGTGTATGTATTTCATGAAATGCTTTTTTGAGAAACGCACATGTGTTACTCTGAAATGAGAAGCGTCTATTTGGGATATGTCAAAGTATGGTAAAAGTGAGAACAGTGTTCCTTTTCTCTGTAGAAGCTTTACTTTGAAAGATAATCACGTTCTTTGAAAGTGTATGAATTTCATGAAATGCTTTTGTGAGAAACGCACATGTGCTACTCTGAAATGAGAAGCGTCTGCTTGGGATATGTCAAAGGATGGTTAAAAGTGAGAACAGTGTTCCTTTTCTCTGTAGAAGCTTTACTTTGAAAGATAATCACGTTCTTTGAAAGTGTATGAATTTCACGATATGCTTTTTGAGAAACGCACATGTGTTACTCTGAAATAAGAAGCGTCTGTTTGGGATATGTCAAAGTATGGTTAAAAGTGAGAACAGTGTTCCTTTTCTCTGTAGAAGCTTTACTTTGAAAGATAATCACGTTCTTTGAAAGTGTATGAATTTCATGAAATGCTTTTGTGAGAAACGCACATGTGTTACTCTGAAATGAGAAGCGTCTGTTTGGGATATGTCAAAGTATGGTTAAAAGTGAGAACAGTGTTCCTTTTCTCTGTAGAAGCTTTACTTTGAAAAATAATCACGATCTTTGAAAGTGTATGAATTTCATGAAATGCTTTTGTGAGAAACGCACATGTGCTACTCTGAAATGAGAAGCGTCTGCTTGGGATATGTCAAAGTATGGTTAAAAGTGAGAACAGTGTTCCTTTTCTCGGTAGAAGCTTTACTTTGAAAGATAATCACGTTCTTTGAAAGTGTATGAATTTCATGATATTCTTTTGTGAGAAACGCACATGTGTTACTCTGAAATAAGAAGCGCTCTGTTTGGGATATGTCAAATATGATTAAAAGTGAGAACAGTGTTCCTTTTCTCTGTAGAAGCGTTATTTTGAAAGATAATCACGTTCTTTAAAAGTGTATGAATCTCATGAAATGCTTTTGTGAGAAACGCACATGTGCTACTCTGAAATGAGAAGCGCTCTGTTTGGGATATGTCAAAGTATGGTTAAAAGTGAGAACAGTGTTCCTTTTCTCTGTAGAAGCTTTACTTTGAAAAATAATCACGTTCTTTGAAAGTGTATGAATTTCATGAAATGCTTTTGTGAGAAACGCACATGTGTTACTCTGAAATGAGAAGCGTCTGTTTGGGATATGTCAAAGTATGGTTAAAAGTGAGAACAGTGTTCCTTTTCTCTGTAGAAGCTTTGCTTTGAAAGATAATCACGTTCTTTGAAAACAAAAGAATTTCATGTAATGCTTTTAAGTAGAAAAGCACATGTGTTACTCTGAAATGAGAAGCGTCTGTTTGGGATATGTCAAAGTATGGTTAAAATTGAGAACAGTGTTCCTTTTCTCTGTAGAAGCTTTACTTTGAAAGATAATCACGTTCTTTGAAAGTGTATGAATTTCATGAAATGCTTTTGTGAGAAACGCACATGTGTTACTCTGAAATGAGAAGCGTCCTGTTTGGGATATGTCAAAGTATGGTTAAAAGTGAGAACAGTGTTCCTTTTCTCTGTAGAAGCTTTATTTTGAAAGATAATCACGTTCTTTGAAAGTGTATGAATTTCATGAAATGCTTTTGTGAGAAACACACATGTGCTACTCTGAAATGAGAAGCGTCTTTTTGGGATATGTCAAAGTATGGTTAAAATTGAGAACAATGTTCCTTTTCTCTGTAGAAGCTTTACTTTGAACGATAATCACGTTCTTTGAAAGCAAAAAGAATTTCATGTAATGCTTTTGTGAGAAACGCACATGTGTTACTCTGAAATGAGAAGCGTCTATTTGGGATATGTCAAAGCATGGTAAAAGTGAGAACAGTGTTCCTTTTCTCTGTAGAAGCTTTTCTTTGAAAGATAATCACGTTCTTTGAAAGTGTATGAATTTCATGATATTCTTTTGTGAGAAACGCACATGTGTTACTCTGAAATAAGAAGCGTCTGTTTGGGATATGTCAAAGTATGGTTAAAAGTGAGAACAGTGTTCCTTTTCTCTGTAGAAGCGTTACTTTGAAAGATAATCACGTTCTTTAAAAGTGTATGAATTTCATGAAATGCTTTTGTGAGAAACGCACATGTGCTACTCTGAAATGAGAAGCGTCTGTTTGGGATATGTCAAAGTATGGTTAAAAGTGAGAACAGTGTTCCTTTTCTCTGTAGAAGCTTTACTTTGAAAGATAATCACGTTCTTTGAAAGTGTATGAATTTCATGAAATGCTTTTGTGAGAAACGCACATGTGTTACTCTGAAATGAGAAGCGTCTGTTTGGGATATGTCAAAGTATGGTTAAAATTGAGAACAGTGTTCCTTTTCTCTCTAGAAGCTTTGCTTTGAAAGATAATCACGTTCTTTGAAAGCAAAAGAATTTCATGTAATGCTTTTGTGAGAAACGCACATGTGTTACTCTGAAATGAGAAGCGTCTATTTGGGATATGTCAAAGTATGGTAAAAGTGAGAACAGTGTTCTTTTCACTGTAGAAACTTTACTTTGAAAGATAATCACGTTCTTTGAAAGTGTATGAATTTCATGATATGCCCTTTGTGAGAAACGCACATGTGCTACTGTGAAATGAGAAGCGTCTGTTTGGGATATGTCAATGTATGGGTAAAAGTGAGAACAGTGTTCCTTTTCTCTGTAGAAGCTTTACTTTGAAAGATAATCACGTTCTTTGAAAGTGTATGAATTTCATGATATGCTTTTGTGAGAAACGCACATGTGTTACTCTGAAATGAGAAGCGTCTGTTTGGAATATGTCAAAGTATGGTTAAAAGTGAGAACAGTGTTCCTTTTCTCTGTAGAAGCTTTACTTTGAAAGATAATCACGTTCTTTGAAAGTGTATGAATTTCATGAAATGCTTTTGTGAGAAACGCACATGTGCTACTCTGAAATGAGAAGCGTCTGTTTCGGATATGTCAAAGTATGGTTAAAAGTGAGAACAGTGATCCTATTCTCTGTAGAAGCTTGTTTTGAAAGATAATCACGTTCTTTGAAAGCAAAAGAATTTCATGTAATGCTTTTGTGAGAAACGCACATGTGTTACTCTGAAATGAGAAGCGTCTATTTGGGATATGTCAAAGTATGGTAAAAAGTGAGAACAGTGTTCCCTTTCTCTGTAGAAGCTTTACATTGAAAGATAATCACGTTCTTTGAAAGTGTATCAATTTCATGAAATGCTTTTGTGAGAAACGCACATGTGCTACTCTGAAATGAGAAGCGTCTGTTTGGGATATGTCAAAGTATGGTTAAAAGTGAGAACAGTGTTCCTTTTCTCTGTAGAAGCTCTACTTTGAAAAATAATCACGTTCTTTGAAAGTGTATGAATTTCATGAAATGCTTTTGTGAGAAACGCACATGTGTTACTCTGAAATGAGAAGCGTCTGTTTGGGATATGTCAAAGTATGGTTAAAAGTGAGAACAGTGTTCCTTTTCTCTGTAGAAGCTTTGCTTAGAAAGATAATCACGTTCTTTGAAAGTGTATGATGTTCATGAAATGGTTTTGGGAGAAACGCACATGTGTTACTCTGAAATGAGAAGCGTCTGTTTGGGATATGTCAAAGTATGGTTAAAAGTGAGAACAGTGTTCCTTTTCTCTGTAGAAGCTTTACTTTGAAAGATAATCACGTTCTTTGAAAGTGTATGAATTTCATGAAATGCTTTTGTGAGAAACGCACATGTGCTACTCTGAAATGAGAAGCGTCTTTTTGGGATATGTCAAAGTATGGTTAAAATTGAGAACAATGTTCCTTTTCTCTGTAGAAGCTTTACTTTGAAAGATAATCACGTTCTTTGAAAGTGTATGAATTTCATGAAATGCTTTTGTGAGAAACGCACATGTGCTACTCTGAAATGAGAAGCGTCTGTTTGGGATATGTCAAAGTATGGTTAAAAGTGAGAACAGTGTTCATATTCTCTGTAGAAGCTTTGCTATGAAAGATAATCACGTTCTTTGAAAGCAAAAGAATTTCATGTAATGCTTTTGGGGGAAACGCACATGTGTTACTCTGAAATGAGAAGCGTCTGTTTGGGATATGTCAAAGTATGGTTAAAATTGAGAACAGTGTTCCTTTTCTCTGTAGAAGCTTTACTTTGAAAGATAATCACGTTCTTTGAAAGTGTATGAATTTCATGAAATGCTTTTGTGAGAAACGCACATGTGTTACTCTGAAATGAGAAGCGTCTGTTTGGGATATGTCAAAGTATGGTTAAAAGTGAGAACAGTGTTCCTTTTCTCTGTAGAAGCTTTACTTTGAAAGATAATCACGTTCTTTGAAAGTGTATGAACTTCATGAAATGCTTTTGTGAGAAACGCACATGTGCTACTCTGAAATGAGAAGCGTCTGTTTCGGATATGTCAAAGTATGGTTAAAAGTGAGAACAGTGTTCCTATTCTCTGTAGAAGCTTTGCTTTGAAAGATAATCACGTTCTTTGAAAGCAAAAGAATTTCATGTAATACTTTTGTGAGAAACGCACATGTGTTACTCTGAAATGAGAAGCGTCTATTTGGGATATGTCAAAGCATGGTAAAAAGTGAGAACAGTGTTCCTTTTCTCTGTAGAAGCTTTACTTTGAAAGATAATCACGTCCTTTGAAAGTGTATGAATTTCATTAAATGCTTTTGTGAGAAACGCACATGTGCTACTGTGAAATGAGAAGCGTCTGTTTGGGATATGTCAATGTATGGTTAAAAGTGAGAACAGTGTTCCTTTTCTCTGTAGAAGCTTTACTTTGAAAGATAATCACGTTCTTTGAAAGTGTATGAATTTCATGATATGCTTTTTTGAGAAACGCACATGTGTTACTCTGAAATGAGAAGCGTCTGTTTGGAATATGTCAAAGTATGGTTAAAAGTGAGAACAGTGTTCCTTTCTCTCTGTAGAAGCTTTACTTTGAAAGATAATCACGTTCTTTCAAAGTGTATGAATTTCATGAAATGCTTTTGTGAGAAACGCACATGTGCTACTCTGAAATGAGAAGCGTCTGTTTCGGATATGTCAAAGTATGGTTAAAAGTGAGAACAGTGATCTTATTCTCTGTAGAAGCTTAGTTTTGAAAGATAATCACGTTCTTTGAAAGCAAAAAAGAATTTCATGTAATGCTTTTGTGAGAAACGCACTTGTGTTACTCTGAAATGAGAAGCGTCTATTTGGGATATGTCAAAGTATGGTAAAAGTGAGAACAGTGTTCCCTTTCTCTGTAGAAGCTTTACTTAGAAAGATAATCACGTTCTTTGAAAGTGTATCAATTTCATGAAATGCTTTTGTGAGAAACGCACATGTGCTATTCTGAAATGAGAAGCGTCTGTTTGGGATATGTCAAAGTATGGTTAAAATTGAGAACAGTGTTCCTATTCTCTGTAGAAGCTTTGCTTTGAAAGATAATCACGTTCTTTGAAAGCAAAAGAATTTCATGTAATACTTTTGTGAGAAACGCACATGTGTTACTCTGAAATGAGAAGCGTCTATTTGGGATATGTCAAAGCATGGTAAAAAGTGAGAACAGTGTTCCTTTTCTCTGTAGAAGCTTTACTTTGAAAGATAATCACGTCCTTTGAAAGTGTATGAATTTCATTAAATGCTTTTGTGAGAAACGCACATGTGCTACTGTGAAATGAGAAGCGTCTGTTTGGGATATGTCAATGTATGGTTAAAAGTGAGAACAGTGTTCCTTTTCTCTGTAGAAGCTTTACTTTGAAAGATAATCACGTTCTTTGAAAGTGTGTGAATTTCATGATATGCTTTTTTGAGAAACGCACATGTGTTACTCTGAAATGAGAAGCGTCTGTTTGGGATATGTCAAAGTATGGTTAAAAGTGAGAACAGTGTTCCTTTTCTCTGTAGAAGCTTTACTTTGAAAGATAATCACGTTCTTTGAAAGTGTATGAATTTCATGAAATGCTTTTGTGAGAAACGACGGACGGTATGAATTTCATGAAATGCTTTTGTGAGAAGCGCACATGTGCTACTCTGAAATGAGAAGCGTCTGTTTCGGATATGTCAAAGTATGGTTAAAAGTGAGAACAGTGATCTTTTTCTCTGTAGAAGCTTTACTTTGAAAGATAATCACGTTCTTTGAAAGCCAATGAATTTCATGAAATGCTTTTGTGAGAAACGCACATGTGTTACTCTGAAATGAGAAGCGTCTGTTTGGGATATGTCAAAGTATGGTTAAAAGTGAGAACAGTGTTCCTTTTCTCTGTAGAAGCTTTACTTTGAAAGATAATCACGTTCTTTGAAAGTGTGTGAATTTCATGAAATGCTTTTGTGAGAAACGCACATGTGTTACTCTGAAATGAGAAGCGTCTGTTTGGGATATGTCAAAGTATGGTTAAAAGTGAGAACAGTGTTCCTTTTCTCTGTAGAAGCTTTACTTTGAAAGATACTCACGATCATTTGAAAGTCAGTGAATTTCATGAAATGCTTTTGTGAGAAACGCACATGTGTTACTCTGAAATGAGAAGCGTCTGTTTGGGATATGTCAAAGTATGGTTAAAAGTGAGAACAGTGTTCCTTTTCTCTGTAGAAGCTTTACTTTGAAAGATAATCACGATCTTTGAAAGTGTGTGAATTTCATGAAATGCTTTTGTGAGAAACGCACATGTGTTACTCTGAAATGAGAAGCGTCTGTTTGGGATATGTCAAAGTATGGTTAAAAGTGAGAACAGTGTTCCTTTTCTCTGTAGAAGCTTTACTTTGAAAGATAATCACGATCTTTGAAAGTATATAAATTTTATGAAATGCTTTTGTGAGAAACGCACATGTGTTACTCTGAAATGAGAAGCGTCTGTTTGGGATATGTCAAAGTATGGTTAAAAGTGAGAACAGTGTTCCTTTTCTCTGTAGAAGCTTTACTTTGAAAGATAATCACGATCCTTTGAAAGTGTATGAATTTCATGAAATGCTTTTGTGAGAAACGCACATGTGCTACTCTGAAATGAGAAGCGTCTGTTTGGGATATGTCAAAGTATGGTTAAAAGTGAGAACAGTGTTCCTTTTCTCCGTAGAAGCTTTACTTTGAAACATAATCACGTTCCTTTGAAAGCCAAAGTATTTCATGTAATGCTTTTGTGAGAAACGCACATGTGTTACTCTGAAATGAGAAGCGTCTGTTTGGGATATGTCAAAGCATGGTAAAAAGTGAGAACAGTGTTCCTTTTCTCTGTAGAAGCTTTACTTTGAAAGATAATCACGTTCATTTGAAAGTCAGTGAATTTCATGAAATGCTTTTGTGAGAAACGCACATGTGCTACTCTGAAAAGAGAAGCGTCTGTTTGGGATATGTCAAAGTATGGTTAAAAGTGAGAACAGTGTTCCTTTTCTCTGTAGAAGCTTTACTTTGAAAGATAATCACGTTCTTTGAAAGCAAAGAATTTCATGAAATGCTTTTGTGAGAAACGCACATGTGTTACTCTGAAATGAGAAGCGTGTGTTTGGGATATGTCAAAGTATGGTTAAAAGTGAGAACAGTGTTCCTTTTCTCTGTAGAAGCTTTACTTTGAAAGATAATCACGTTCTTTGAAAGTGTGTGAATTTCATGAAATGCTTTTGTGAGAAACGCACATGTGTTACTCTGAAATGAGAAGCGTCTGTTTGGGATATGTCAAAGTATGGATAAAAGTGAGAACAGTGTTCCTTTTCTCTGAAGAAGCTTTACTTTGAAAGATAATCACGTTCTTTGAAAGTGTATGAATTTCATGAAATGCTTTTGTGAGAAAAGCACATGTGTTACTCTGGAAATGAGAAGCGTCTCTTTGGGATATGTCAAAGTATGGTTAAAAGTGAGAACAGTGTTCCTTTTCTCTGTAGAAGCTTTACTTTGAAAGATAATCACGTTCTTTGAAAGTCAGTACGAATTTCATGAAATGCTTTTGTGAGAAACGACATGTGTTACTCTGAAATGAGAAGTGCCTGTTTGGGATATGTCAAAGTATGGTTAAAAGTGAGAACAGTGTCCCTTTTTTCTGTAGAAGCTTTACTTTGAAAGATAATCACGTTCTTTGAAAGTGTATGAATTTCATGAAATGCTTTTGTGAGAAACGCACATGTGCTACTCTGAAATGAGAAGCGTCTGTTTGGGATATGTCAAAGTATGGTTAAAAGTGAGAACAGTGTTCCTTTTTCTGTAGAAGCTTTACTTTGAAAGAAAATCACGTTCCTTTGAAAGTCAGTGAATTTCATGAAATGCTTTTGTGAGAAACGCACATGTGTTACTCAGAAATGAGAAGCGTCTGTTTGGGATATGTCAAAGTATGGTTAAAAGTGAGAACAGTGTTCCTTTTCTCTGTAGAAGCTTTACTTTGAAAGATAATCACGTTCTTTGAAAGTGTATGAATTTCATGGAAATGCTTTTGTGAGAAACGCACATGTGTTACTCTGAAATGAGAAGCGTCTGTTTGGGATATGTCAAAGTATGGTTAAAAGTGAGAACAGTGTTCCCTTTCTCTGTAGAAGCTTTATTTTGAAAGATAATCACGTTCTTTGAAAGTGTATGATTTTCATAAAATGCTTTTGTGAGAAACGCACATGTGTTATTCTGAAATGAGAAGCGTCTCTTTGGGATATGTCAAAGTATGGATAAAAGTGAGAAGAGTGTTCTTTTCTCTGTAGAAGCTTTACTTTGAAAGATAATCACGTTCTTTGAAAGTGTATGAATTTCATGGAATGCTTTTGTGAGAAACGCACATGTGTTACTCTGAAATGAGAAGCGTCTCTTTGGGATATGTCAAAGTATGGTTAAAAGTGAGAA
Organism: Microtus agrestis; assembly: GCA_902806775.1. NCBI lineage: Eukaryota > Metazoa > Chordata > Mammalia > Rodentia > Cricetidae > Microtus > Microtus agrestis. Next base: position 18,872 of record CADCXT010002245.1, read on the forward strand.
CAGTGTTCCTTTTTTTCTGTAGAAGCTTTATTTTGAAAGATAATCACGGTCATTTGAAAGTCAGTGAATTTCATGAAATGCTTTTGTGAGAAACGCACATGTGTTACTCTAAATGAGAAGCGTCTGTTTGGGATATGTCAAAGTATGGTTAAAAGTGAGAACAGTGTTCCTTTTCTCTGTAGAAGCTTTACTTTGAAAGATAATCACGTTCTTTGAAAGTGTATGAATTTCATTAAATGCTTTTGTGAGAAACGCACATGTGTTACTCTGAAATGAGAAGCGTCTGTTTGGGATATGTCAAAGTATGGTTAAAAGTGAGAACAGTGTTCCTTTTCTCTGTAGAAGCTTTACTTTGAAAGATAATCACGATCATTTGAATGTCAGTGAATTTCATGAAATGCTTTTGTGAGAAACGCACATGTGTTACTCTGAAATGAGAAGCGTCTGTTTGGGATATGTCAAAGTATGGTTAAAAGTGAGAACAGTGTTCCTTTTTTCTGTAGAAGCTTTACTTTGAAAGATAATCACGTTCTTTGAAAGTGTATGAATTTCATGAGAATCCTTTTTGTGAGAAACGCACATGTGTTACTCAGAAATGAGAAGCGTCTGTTTGGGATATGTCAAAGTATGGTTAAAAGTGAGAAGAGTGTTCCTTTCTCCTGTAGAAGCTTTACTTTGAAAGATAATCACGTTCCTTTGAAAGTGTATGAATTTCATGGAATGCTTTTGTGAGAAACGCACATGTGTTACTCTGAAAATGAGAAGCGCCTCTTTGGGATATGTCAGCATGGTTAAAAGTG